>JAOXYD010000004.1:18702155-18713109 GCA_028565735.1 Pinacopodium congolense | reverse complement strand
CATTACAAATAATTATCTCAAAAAATTAATTAAACATATTGTTATTTAGAATTTAGAGTTTGGGAAATGACAAATAATTTTTTTATTCATACATATATGAAACTTCATTTAACCCGACGGGTCAATCTGCGTTGATCCGACTTGAAATTGACCAAACCCGAACTCCACCTGACCTGAAATTAACCCGACCTGAAATTGACTCGAATCCAAATTAACCTGACCTGAACCCGACCTAAAACCGAAAACATTTCAACCCGAAATGACCTGAACCCAAAATGATCCGATTTGAACTCGACCTGAACTCGAATTAGTGTTGACCCGAAATATCCCGAACCAAAAATGACCCAACCCGAACCCAACTTGACCCACCCGATTGACATGCCTACTTTACTTATGATCAAGCCATT
The DNA here is from genome assembly GCA_028565735.1 of Pinacopodium congolense. Lineage (NCBI taxonomy): Eukaryota > Viridiplantae > Streptophyta > Magnoliopsida > Malpighiales > Erythroxylaceae > Pinacopodium > Pinacopodium congolense. The sequence continues at coordinate 18,712,702 of JAOXYD010000004.1, read as the reverse complement.
CATTTTGATCATTGGAAGGAGGCCATGAGAGTTAAATTGGATGCCTTAGAGGCCAACCAAACCTGGACTATGATGCCCCTTCCTTTGGGTGCTTATATCATTGGTTTCAAGTGGGTTTTTAAGGTGAAATTTAACTCTAATTGTACAGTTATGCACTATAAGGCTCATTTGGTTGCTAATAGGTATCCTCAGAAAGTGGGTTTTGATTTTACTGACACCTTTATTCTTGTTGCAACCGTTAGGTTATTTCTTGCTCTTGCAGCTACTTATAATTGGATTTTGAGTTAACTGAAAATTAGTAATGCATTTTTTAATTGAGACTTGCTTGAAGATGTGTATATGGAGTTATTTCGAGGGTACCAACTTCTGGGGGAGCAATATCATGAAGTTGGTACTAGTGGACAGCTTGTATGTAAGTTGCAAAAATCGTTATATAGGCTGAAGCAGGCTTCCAGGCAGTGGAATGCCAAGTTAACTGGTTGTTTGGTGGCTCATGGGTATACACAATCTAAGGCTAACTACACTCTATTCACCAAAAGGTTAAATGTTGGTTTTATTGCTATCTTGGTTTATGTTGATGATATTGTCATAACTAGTTCTAACAACAGATTATTGATGATTTTAAAGCCTTATTACATTCCTGTTTTAAGTTGAGGGATATTAGAGTGTTACACTATTTTATTGGCTTGGAAGTTGCTATGAATAGAAGAGGAATTACTATTTACCAATGCAAATATGTGTTGGATTTGTTGAAAGAGTATAATGTTCTTGAAGCTAAACCAGGACACATACTGATTGAAGTTAATCATGGTTTTGTTAAGTCTGATGATGATTTGCTTAAGGATCCCTTAGTTTATAGACCGCTGGTAGGGAAATTGATTTATTTAACCTTTACTAGACCATAATATGCTATGCAATCCATATTTTATCATAGCATAAGGAGAAACGTTTTGAGCATCATTTGCAAGCAGCCTTTAAGGTTTTAAGATACCTTCAAGCTGCACCAGGGCAAGGTGTTTTCTTTTTAGCAGATTCAAAATTACAATTGAAAATGATTGTAGATAGTGAATAAGGTGGCTGCAGGGATACTAGAAGGTCTTTAACTAGGTTTTGTGCTTTCTTAGAGAGTCAATGATTAGCTGAAAATCAAAAAAGCAAACTGTTGTGTCAAAAAGTTCAGCAGAGATAGAGTATAGAGCCATGACTGCTGCTACATGTGAAGTGTTATGAATTTTATATTTGCTTAAAGATTTTGGTATAGAGCATCCTCAATTTGTGGAGCTCTATTGTGACAACATTATAGCTATTCATATTATAAACAACCCAGTCTTCTATAAGAGGACAAAGCATATAGATATAAATTGCTATTTTATCAGAGAAAACGTCATTGTAGGGATCATTGAGCTAAGATATTTGAAGTCTCAAGATCAGCTAGCCGATTTGTTTACAAAGACTTTGCATCCTGGCCAGTCTAGTGCTCATTTAAGTAAGATGAGCTTAGTTAACATATATGCTCATCTTGAGAAGAAGAGTGTGAGAAAAGCTCCTGATATTTAGCTTTGTATTTTGGGTTATTAACTACTTAAGTTCTGTTAATTCTTTAATAGGTGTATTTAGTTAGTTAAGTTAGAATAGGTCTAAACGGTGAGTTTTATTTCTTATATTTAAGCCTTTCTGTACAATTAAGAAAGACATGAAAGTTTTTACAAATTCTTCTAATAAGGGTTGTCGAGTCTGATCGGGCGATTAACGACGTCAATCTTGTTCACTCATTTAGTTAACTTTTTAAACGTTAATTACTCAATTAAAAATTTTACAAATTTAATCATTTAACTAAAAAATGTGAAAGTATTGATAACTTTTTTTATTATTAATCCTAATTAAAAATATGCTAATAATTATAAATATTACAACCGAGTATGTTATTTAATTTTAAGTCATTTATTCATTAAATAAATTGTTCCAGATACATATTAGGTATCCAAAATTTAATAATTAGTTTTTTGTAAACAGGTTTTAATAATTAGTTGCGGCTATAAATCTTCGTTGTCATTCACTTTCTTTTCGCTACTAGCTTGCTTTTTCTAGATAATTAATCTACCATTAGTCCACATTTTATCCCACAAAATTAAAAAAAGGAAAGGGTAAAGCAAGATTTCCGGGTAATTAAGTACCCAACTAAACATTATTTAAACAATAGATTGAAAAGTCGTACCATTCTAATCTTCATTGATTATTTTTAAATTTCTTCCATGGCTCGAATTGAATTGGTGTTTCTGAAGCTGGACACGCATTTTGACTTGGAGAACATTCGGTGATGGTAAACTTATTAGGTTTGATTTTAAAGACGTCTTGTTCCTGAAACCAACTTCCGATTACTTTGTTGTAATCCTTTCGGTTAACCAAAAGCAAGACTCCCCTCTCATGGCGTGTTTTCTTGAATTGTGAGGATTAAATTTATGAAGTAAGTAGTTTATCTTATCAATAACAATCAACAAGCATATTATTTCTGCTGGGCATCATTTTCAATTTTGTTTTGGTTGAGATATTTGGTTTTTATTTCTTATTTTTAAATTTTGTTTTTGTTAAAATAAAAAGATTTATAATAAAAAACTGAAAACAAAATCTTATATTTAACATAAAAATTAATTTAATAATGATAATTAAATATGAAATAAATTTAATTTCTTCAATAAAAATATTATTATATATATTAAAAATACATATTAATTGATAAATTATATTCATTATTCAATATAAAAATCTGTTTATAAAACTTTTTTATTAAACATATTTTTATTTATATATTTTTAAAATAAATTTATAGACTATATTTATAAACAAAAGTAAAGTAAAAGCATTTTTATCATTAATTTTTATGTTTAAAAAACAATAAACAATAAATCAAAAATAAAAATAACAAACAAGCCCTAATGCTCGAAACTATGTGCCTCGTGTAAGAACAAGGGATAGGGAATTGACTGAAGGTATATTCTAATTCTTAATATTTATATAAAAAATTATAGTATTTAACAATATTAAAAAAAGATCATAATATTTATATAACATTAAAAATTAAAAAATTAATAAAAACTTAAGGCTTGTTTAGTTCTACTTTCTTTTTTAATTTTCGTTTTCTGTTTTTTTTAATATAAAAATCGATAAAGAAAATACGTTAATATAGTAAAAAAATATAAAAATATAATATTTAATATAAAAATATAAAAATTACAATAAAAATTAAAATTTATAACTTAATTAAACATGTCTTTAATTTTTTATTATAAAAAATGGTGATTGGTTGATTTATTGTTAAAGATGCTTAAACATTCTCTTGGCAGTCGTTGAGGGCAAGTTACTTGATGTGAAATTTAGTACCGAGAGGCACAAAAATTCCTAACCGAAAATCAACTGTCTATTATAGTAGTAATTATTCCTTTCTTCATTCTTCCAACTTGTGGTTTTGATTGCTTTCAAGTTAGTTTTTCCCTTACTTATCAAAGAGGGTTTTGGTTCAGGGTCAACATCTACCAGCGAGAAATTTTTGTGAGAAGAATGTTTTCTTTTTTAGGTACAAACTTTAAGAAGAAAACATAAGGCCTTGTTTATTTATAATTTGTTTAGTTTCACTTAAATTTTTTATTTTTGTTTTTTATTTTTTAAAATATAAAAATCGATAAAAAAATATATTATTACAATAAGAAAATAAAAAAAAATATAATATTCAATACAAAAATATAATAACTACAACAAAAAACTAAAATTCACAACCCAATTAAACATGTCATTATACTTCTATTTTCAATTTTCATTTTTTACTTTTTAAAACATAAAAATTAATAAAAATAGTACAAAAATCGAAAAAAATAATATACTAATATAATATAAAAACTCAAAAAATAATATTAAAATTAGTAAAAATAATATAAAAATTAATACACATACATAAAAATTAAAATAAAAAATAAAACGAGAAATCATAACAAACTAGCTCCAAAGAAAATTGCTACCATTCCTCTCACAACATAAGAATCCTGGCAAGCTGAATCGAGGAAGGAATTCATATAAATTTTGCATTTGTCTGTTGTATCTTTTAGTCAGGAAGTGAAGCTTGAAATTTCTGGAAAGTATTAAAGCACCTAAAGTTGGTTAGCTCGCATTGGGTAATTCTTTTTTTCTTTATAAAAGAAAATTCAGAGCTACTAATTTTAAGTGTATATTGGGTAAATTCTCAAACGATAAAATTACGGGATTTCAAAGTGGGAGCGGTGAAAAGATCCTTGTGAGAGGGAGGCTTCCAGGAGACTTTCACCCTGGGGCCATCCGCTCCATTCTCATATATAAGTAACAATTCATTAATTTTGTATTTTGAATAAATTATTTAATAAATTACTAGCTCAAAATAAAGATATGAGTTCAATTCAAATAATTTTTGGAGAGCTAAACTTGGCCTAAAAGGGGATGTTTTGGTCTAAATTCTATTTTTAGTTATAATTTTTTATTTTTATTATTTTTATTTTTATTATTTTTTGAACTAAAGAAAGATCTATTTGATTCTTAATTTCACTGTAATTATATTTTTATTGTTTGTAACAATTAAATATTTAATAAATATTATTGAAATTTAATTTATAAATTAACTAAGTATGCTCTTAAAACATGAAGTTATTATCTTTTCTTCACTAAACAGCCATTTACTCCTCAAAATTTCATAATTAAGATTGCAAAACTTGCAATGACATAGCACATGAGCTAGGCTTCATGTCTTAATTGCCCGTGAAAAAAGGCTTTGAGTACGTAATTGAGTTGAATTTCAAAGAAAGTTCACACATTCTTTTTCAGGGTAGATGTATCGGAAAAATGACTTCCCACTTGGGAATTTCGTGTACATGGGATGCTTGGTAGGTCGGTCACATGTGCCGTTGTTTCTTACTTTTTTTTTTCACTTGTTTTAGAAATAATATTTTTAACTTATTTAAAAAGGAAAAAATGACTCGATTTAGTTTTAATCTTTGTTAAAAATTCAGTTAGTACTATAAATTTTATTTCTATCAAATAAGTCCTAAACTTATAAATTATAATTAGACAAATCCCTTAATTTTAAGTGTCTTATTGTAATTAAAGGATTAAAGGATTAAAGAGCTTATTGTTTATCAAAATATAGTTTACAAATTTAAATTTTATTTGATGAAATTTTAAGTTTTAAGTGAACTTTTGATAAATAAAAAATTCAAGTACTAAAAAGCATAAATTGATAATCATTAATTTAAGTTGGATAGTTGAATATGATGAGTACAATATCTTGAAAAATTACTACAACAAATTAAGTAAAAAAAAACCAATTATTGTTTTAATCACTCTTCTAAGATATGATTACATAAACAAATAAAAGGGTTAACATTGAGCACAAACTGATCTAAACATATCTTTTTATCAAAAGATTAGAAACATGTAACAAAATTTCAATAAATCCTCGTCATTAACAAGAAAGAGCTAGTGAAAATGTCCGATCTTCGAAAACTAAAAAAGTAGGCTAATTGAATGTAACTAAAAAGTAGGTGTTGGTATCGACTTCCAACTACTCAGACCCCTCCTCACAACTGCCCTTAATTGCACCTTGCAAGCCAAAATCCTTGGTCTTACCCTTGTTGGCCAATTAAGAGTTAAATAATAAAAAAATATATATACAAGTTGTTCAGGAGGGATGGTTTAATTGGTGAAGCAAGTCCTCTTAAGAGTCTCGTAATTCAAGAAATCGCGGTTTTGAATTTCTATGGTGGAAAGTGAAAATCCACTGAATTTTGATCGATTTCATTACTTAATTATGATTTATTGATTCGTTAAGTAATTTATTCACAATACTTAATTTACAGATTATTACTTGTATCTAACGGTTTATTTAATGCATACTACAATAGTATTAGACATTAGGCATCTAGAAAAGGAAGATCTTGAACTTGAAAAAAATGCTTTTTACCTGTTAATTAAAAAAATTCGGGTCATTTTCCTTTTTTAAACACTTCAACGGCGTAATAATTATAATGCTATCTCTCTATTTATTCATCCACATCACTAGGAACCAAGATCACATTGTCACTTCCATGCATTTCTCTTTTTCTTCTTCTTCTGTAAACCTCTAGTCTCCTCCTCTCCATTTCTTCTCAACATAGCTTATTACAAGTACTTACAACACCTCTCTGATCAATTTGTGCTATGGTCATGAGGGGTCATCGCCATTTTGAGCCCATCACCGAATGTAGCACCGAGGGACGATCAAATCAAACGGTGGCTGCAGACTTAGATGGCACTCTTCTTATGTCAACAAGTGCTTTTCCTTACTTCTTGCTCATGGCCCTTGAAGCTGGGAGTCTCTTTAGAGCCCTACTTCTTCTAGCTTCTTCCCCATTTGTGTACTTGACCTACTTGTTTATATCAGAGGCAATGGCCACACAGATTTTTGTTTTCATTTCCTTTTCCGGACTTAAAATAAGGGACATTGAGACCGTTTCAAGGTCGGTTCTACCTAGGTTTTACGCCGATGATGTTCACCCCGAAACTTGGAGAGTGTTCAACTCATTTGGTAAGAGATATGTGATTACTGCTAATCCCAGAGTGATGGTTGAACCATTTGTTAAGACATTTTTAGGGGCTGACAAGGTTCTTGGAACTGAGTTAGAGGTCACAAAATCAGGAAGAGCAACAGGGTTTGTGAAAAAACCTGGAATTCTTGTTGCAGAACATAAAAGAGATGCTATATTCCAGGAATTTGGCAAGGACTTGCCAGATTTAGGCTTGGGGGATCAAGAAAGTGACGATTGTTTCCTGTCAATATGTAAGGTGAGATCTTAAAACTTCTGTTCGTCTTCTTCTATGCAAATTCTGAATTTTGATTAGCTGTTTGCTTGATACAGCCTAGTACGATTGCAACTGTCCAATTATGTTTCGTATTTATTGTATGTTGGGTGAGAAGTTTTATGGCAACTATATTTTGTTCATTTAGGTTCTGTCTTTTTCTTTGTCCAAAAAGCTTTTCTCCTTTCATTAAATTGCAATTGGATGTGGACCACTAACAACCTATACATTTCTTATGTTCATAGCTAACTTTTCCTCCTCCTCCTCCTTTTCCTCCTTCATACCAACATCTTTAAATACTTGGTTGAAACAATACCTACCAAACCAATACATTCTTGATGTTGAAACCATTTTCACATTTAAGGAGTATAACAAATTCTGCTTGCTACACGTATTTGACCTTTAATTCAGTTTGTAATTGGAATCTCAGTACTTGTAATGATAGAAAAAATCGCACATGAAGATTGTAATTCTATATATGTATGATTTACAAAGATAATCACTCTTGGATTATTTTCAATTTTGTAACAGAATTCTTTTCAATCTTTATTTCTTTCGTATGAAGTATTATGTTGTTCTTTTTAAACGAAGAAATTGTATTATTTTTCTTTTGAGTTAAGATAATCATCTCTTATTTAAATTTATAAATTTTTATAACAAAATTTAAACAATACAACATTTTAATTGCAAACTGAAAAGGCGTAACCTTTCAATTTAATTTTATTATGAATGATATAATTTTTTATCAATTTGAGTATATAATTATCTGTGTATTTTGAGTAATTTAATAAATTAACTTATTGGTAGTTTTTATCCTCTTTTTCTTTTGATTATAATAAATGACATGAAAGAATGGTTAATTAATTTTCAGGAAGGATACATGGTGCCAAGAACCAAATGCAAACCCCTGCCAAGAGACAAGCTTTTAAGCACTGTTATATTCCATGAAGGTCGCTTAGTTCAGAGACCTACACCACTAGTTGCTCTCTTGACATTCTTATGGCTGCCTATTGGCATAATTCTATCTCTTCTCAGGGTCTATCTCAACATCCCATTGCCTGAGAGAATTGCCAGATACAACTACAAGCTCCTGGGAATCAAACTCATCGTTAAGGGCACTCCTCCGCCACCTCCGACGAAAGGCCAAAGCGGTGTGCTCTTTGTCTGCAACCATCGGACTGTTCTTGATCCGGTGGTCACGGCGGTGGCTCTTGGAAGAAAAATCAGCTGTGTTACATATAGCATAAGCAAGTTCACTGAAATAATCTCCCCCATTAAGGCTGTTGCTTTGTCGAGAGAAAGAGAGAGAGATGCTGAAAATATAAAACGATTATTGGAAGAAGGAGATTTGGTCATATGCCCTGAAGGGACGACTTGCAGGGAGCCATTTTTGCTGAGATTCAGTGCACTTTTCGCTGAGCTTACTGATAGGATTGTGCCTGTGGCCATCAACACCAAGCAAACAGTTTTTTATGGAACTTCTGTTCGTGGGCACAAGTTGTTGGACCCTTACTTCGTGTTCATGAATCCTATGCCGACTTATGAGATCACCTTCTTGAATCAGTTGCCTGAAGAGCTCACTTGCAGAGGTGGAAAATCCGCCATTGAAGTAGCAAATTACATACAGAGGGTGCTTGGTGGGACGCTGGGATTTGAGTGCACTAACCTGACGAGGAAGGAGAAGTACGCTATGCTTGCAGGAACAGACGGTCGTGTTCCAACAAAGAAGGAAACGAAAGAGAAGGCTTAACTAAGATCAAATAAATCCCAGAAAGAAAGTTTCATAAATCTGTGTATTGTTTTTTTTTTTCACATGTTTGGAAAAAATTTATCACAAAAATAATTGATAGTCGTCGACTATGGTGGGTGGTATAAGTCAGATTGGGTTTAATGTATATTGTGATTTTGGATTATACAATATTGCATTACTTATGTAGAAGTTCACAAAAAAGCGTGAATCAGAAATAAATGGAAGTTCTTTTGTTAAAGGAGTGGTGGTTGGTGAGATGTGATTGATTTTCAGGGTTTATTAAGCAGATATGGATACGATGAGGTTCAAATACCAGCAGGCATTTAAGAGCCAAAAAACCATAAATGGTGTCTTTATTATAAGGAAAAAGATATGTAGCAACCTTCAACAGCAAGGGGTTAGTGATGTATCTACATTTTGCTATATTAAATGCAATAGAATCTTAATTTTATTTGATATAGTAGTTCACATGCATGATAAGTTGAGTGCTAGAAATTCAATATTGATTTTTGTTGGTTCTCTTAAGGCTAATAAAAGAGGGTTGAATTGCGAGTATATATTATTAAAAAGTATAGGAAAAAGATTAAACTAATTTATACTGATTCTGACTAGTAATTATTTATGTGCGTTTATTTATTAAGGAGATGTTTAATTAAGTTGTGAATTGTTTTTTTTTTTGTGATTATTGTATTTTTATATTGGTTGTTATGTTTTCTTTTTCGATTTTTGTACTGTATTAGTATATTTTATTAATTTTTATATTTAAAAAATAGAAAATTAAAACTAAAAATTAAATTTCAACTAAACAAGACATAAACTCTATTTGAGAATTTATTATCTTCTTTTTCAATTAGAGAAAAGAAGTATTTCATATAACTTTCTTTTTCATCGTAAGTAAAAAAAAATCCTTATAATTATCGTAATCGTATGTAAAATATAACTCTTTATAAATCTTATTCAAAGAAGTTTCTTAGAATGTTTATTCCACCAATTTTCCTAACTACAAGAATTGTGTAATTATATATAACTCAAATTTTTAATTTTTTTACTTAAAATTATACTCTATGACTCAAAATATGTTATCTATACATATGTTCTCTAACCTTTTAAAACTCTAACAAACTTTTTAGTATGTCAATAGTTTATCTAACAATTCAATTATAGACTATTTATCCAAAAAACTAAATCAAAGAATTGTTTTTGAATTAAAACTATATACCTCTTCAATAAAAATTAATTTAAAACTATCTCAAAAGTTTCTCACAGTTTGGTTTTAAATCAACAAATTTTCTGTAAATCTTAAAACAAAATTTCTCATAATTATGAAATGATTTATATATTATGACTTATATATAAATGATTATATAATGATTGACATCCTAAATTATTAATCTGGCCAAGATAAAAGTTATAAAAAATATTAAAGTGATTTTATTATATATAAAATAAATTTTCATTCTTAATCTCTTTTACTTAAGTTCTTTTAAACTGTATTTAATAATTCACTGTGCTTATTTTAATATTTCGATGGCTTTGCCTTTTCATGGATTTTTTTACATTTTGTTTTAATTTAGGACATATTATTATAATAATATCACTTGATCCTAAAAAGGGAGATACGTGAGATTCTGACTAGCGCTAGTAGGCACAAAAAAAATTAATACAAATTAAAAAAATAACATATTAATCCAGAATAAAAATTAAAATTAAAATTAAAATTAAAAAAACACATAAAACTTAATACAAAAATACAAAAATTACAACTAAAAATTATAATAAAAAACTGAATCAAAGGCAAAATAAATAATTTACAGTACCTTTGATTTAGTTTTTATTTTTAAGTTTTTGTTTCAATTTTTTCATATAAAAATTATTTTTCTTTATAAATATAGTTTATAAAATTTTGAAAATAAAAATAAAAATAATAAATAAGAAAGTCTCTTTT
>JAOXYD010000004.1:18676561-18697754 GCA_028565735.1 Pinacopodium congolense | reverse complement strand
AAACATGTTTATTTTATTAGTTCAAAATTTTAAAATAATAAATAAATAAATAGAAAAAAACTGAAATTTAAATTAATATTCTAAAACATTTTATACAGAATTAATTTAGGACTATTGCGAGTCACAATTTATAAAGTATAAAAAATAAGACTCATAAAACAAAGTATAATATCTATATATATGTGTGTATATAATATAAAATATACAGGGCCCAAGTTCGAATGCAGGCCGCATACTGATAATGAGCAATCCCGAGTCCATCAGGTACAAACTTCCTGAACACTGATTAATGGCTACTGTCGCAAATTCTAAACAAAACGCTGTGGGTTATACAAAGTGTCGACAAAATCTGCCATTCAAGCCAAGAATTATATTAACTTCCCACGAGTTGGGGTGCAGCACAGGGACACTGTACAATCTGTTGACTATTCCCAGACACAAGTGAAGTTTCCTCTTTTATCTGTCTTATTGTCTTTTTCTTGATTTTGGGTTTTGTTTGCATTGTATTCTGCTACCTAGTTGGGTTCAAAAATAATTCTTTGTTGTTGCTTTACTCTTAAACCAAAAGGGAAATTTTTGGTTTCGATTTCTGTTGGGTGTTTGGAACTAAGGAAATTTTTTGGTAATATACGCAGAAAGTTTAATTCTTTGAAGCATGGGAAAGGCTTCGAGGGACAAAAGGGTATGCTACTCTTCTCCTCTAATGCAAGTTCGAATATTTTATTGTTTAATCACAAGAATTAGGTTTGCAGGATATTTATTACCGAAAAGCTAAAGAAGAAGGTTGGCGTGCTCGTAGTGCTTTTAAGCTTCTTCAGATAGATGAAGAGTTCAACATATTTGAAGGTCAGTGCTATACTACTGCTACATCTGCTGTATCCCTCACTTCAGCTAAGTCCTTTCCTTTATCTTGTAATGAAACAGTTGCATCATAATGTGCAAAATGCATTCGTCTGGTGTGTTTATGCTCTGCCGTTATTGATCTTAATCTTTTTTCATTTTGTAGGAGTAAAGCGTGTGGTGGACTTATGTGCTGCACCTGGTAGCTGGAGTCAGGTATATTTGGTTTTATTGACTGTATCACTTTGTTCAAGAGCAGGGGAAATTACTTCGACCTTTCTGCAATTCTTTGTTTCGTTCTAATTAATAAAATAGTTACGAGCTGCCTGTAATTTGTTGAAGCCGATAGTTACCCTTAGGGGAGTTATTTGATATGATACTTTGAGATGTTCTCATTGCAGGTTTTGAGCCGGAAATTATATGTACCTGCAAAGCTCTCACCTGATTCTAGGTAACTTTAAAATAAACCTTTTCCTCCAAAATTGTGGAAATAATTGGGATTTCATAGCCTCTGCGGAAACCTATAGTTCTTTTCAAGATCTTAGCTTGATGTTACTATCTACTTAATTGCTGGAAATCTGAAATTATCGAATTATGGGAAGTCAATTGCTTAATGATTCTATTTCATTTCTAGATGACTTTCGGACATGCAGTCTATCTTTAGAGTGAAGGGGGAATTTTCCCTCATTTTAGCCCCATCAGGACTATAATGTAGTAATAATGTAATATGTAATAATTTGACCTGTTAATATGACATGCATACTTTGTGATGAAACAATTACTTTCTACGTTGTGGTTGACAGGAATGATCCGCCCCTTATTGTGGCTATTGACTTGCAGCCCATGGCCCCAATCGAAGGTGTTATCCAAGTCCAAGGTGATATCACCAATGCCCGAACTGCTGAAGTGGTAAGATGCTTGTTTAGTTCAAGCTTTCGGTCTGCATTTCTTGTTGTTTTTAGAATCTCATAATTGAACAATCAAAGTTCAAGCTTGCAAATGATTCTTAAGCATGTAAATGTGAATGAACTTGCTGCTAGGTATTGATCAATTTTTGGCATTTTTATGCCCAAATATTTAACAGAGGTGCGGGGCAAGATTGTCTACTCATGGTTTATTTTTTGTTCCTTTAGCATTCTTCCAATTAATATTGATGTCTCTAATCAAATGCCTAGTATAATTCCTCGAGTGCTCTTCTTCATTCCATGTGTTTCTTCCTCTTAGCAATTCTTTATCATGAATCATGACACTTGTATGTTATTTTTGTGCAACTGTAATTGGTTTGTCGTACATCACATTGGTTCATTATCTTGGTGTCCAGGTTATTAGACATTTTGATGGCTGCAAGGCTGACCTAGTTGTTTGTGATGGTGCCCCTGATGGTAAAGCTGCATTACTGGTCTTAACTTCATGTTTTATTATTTAGCAAATTGTGAATAGTAGTAAATGTTGAATGACATAATAGTTAATGCTTTCTAAGATGTCTTTTCTGTGCTTATTTGCAGTCACTGGTCTTCATGATATGGATGAATTTGTTCAGTCCCAGCTCATACTTGCGGTGAGCTCCAGATTTTTGGAATAACTAAGATGTGGTTTAAGTGGAGCACATGGAATTATATCATTGACTGTGCTGCATGTATACTTTTCCTTTGTTACTTGATAATCCTTGTTTCTAGAGATAGTGTGAAATTTATTGAAGTTTGTACTATGTTTCTAGAGATAGTGTGAAATTTATTGAAGTTTGTACTACACTATACTAGCTGAGTTACTATTTCTGCAGGGTCTAACAATTGTCACACATGTACTTAGAGAAGGTGGGAAGTTTATTGCGAAAATATTTCGTGGAAAAGATACAAGTCTTCTCTACTGCCAGGTAAACAATGCTTGTTTTACATCCTAGTTTTGGATTCTTACGTGATTTGGTGAATTGCTCATTACTTAAATCATCTACCAGCATTCAAGGATAATCCATAATTGAGGTTTCCCTGTATTAAGATATTTTGAGTTAGGAGTAAGTAATGCTAATATGTGGAAACATGTTCATCCATTATGTTGACCATGAAAGAAATTAAAAGCAAGACATTAGGATTGTATTGAAAGATGCCAGTCATCCACAGAACTGTTAGCAATTGAACAGTCAACTTCCCCGATACTATGATGAGAAGTATTAACCATTTCTTTCTGCACTCTACTCTCATTTTTCACTTTTCTGAATTCTTCTTATTACTTGAATCAAATATATAGTTGCAGCAAGTATTTGTAAGGTTGCTGATACTCAAACTGCTACATTAGACGTGGTTTGTTTTTGTCTTACCAGTGTGAGAATGCTATGCTGAAAAATAAGGCATTTTTTTGTTTTATGTTTGAGCAGTTGAAGTTATTCTTTCCTGTGGTAACATTTGCAAAACCAAAAAGCAGCCGCAATTCAAGCATAGGTAAGGGATACTTTGTTGTAATATATGCTTTGTACCTCTCTTCTTAGAGTATGCAAAATACATTGTGCAGAGGTCATCATAATAGATTTGCAGGTGACGAAGGAATTTGTACACCTACAATACGTCGCTATATTGTTAAGAATGAAAAAAAAAAAAAAACCTTTCTAGAAAGTAGTTGTTACTAAGCTTATGGTCCATGGTATCATTTAGTGCTCCAATTACCTGCAAACATTCTGACATAAACTTTGAATTTGGCACATTTGTTGAATTTGGCATGTTATACGTGTGCTAGTGCTAGTGCTATAATTTATTTCCATTTTGAGTGGATAAAATATGGATGAGATACAAGCAAAAATGTACTGAAGATATGTGGTTGGAGAAATGCAGTTTGCCCCAGTCAAGAAGGGTTTGAGTGGAATCCAGCTGGCTATTAGACATGCAAACCTAAACATAATTTTACTGAGTTGCACAGGCAGGAAAATTACATTACACTTAATGCCTGAATCTGATATTTTATCGTTGAACTTGCAGAGGCATTTGCTGTTTGCGAGAATTATACACCCCCTGAGGGATTCAACCCAAAGGATTTGTATTGCCTCCTCGAAAAGGTGGGAAGCCCCTCTGGAGCAGATGACTTAGGTATATCAACTTCACCTTTCCTTTTATTTTATATTTTTGTTTTTAATCGTGAGCACACGTGCATGCTTACAAATAAAAATCTTCTTTAAATCAAGAACAAAGTTTACTTTGGCTTTTGTTTTTAGTTTTGGTTGCCTATTTTTTTAAACACAGAAATCGATAAAGAAAACACACTAATACAGCATAGAAATCGATAAAGAAAACACAATTACCAATACAAAAATACAATAACTACAACACAAAACCACAATACACAACCTAACTAAACATCCCCTTAGCATTCAATTCTATGTTTCAATTAGAAGATCTTGTGAACTTTTGTAGCAGACATCATCGTCTCCCTTTTCTGAAGGGATAATGTCTTGAATCTTTTAATTTTTTGCCGTCAGTTGACAAATTAATTTCCTGTGCCATCTCAGATTTCAATTATTCCTGCTCTGGGGCAATCTATGACCATAAATAGCAAAATTACAACCCTTCTGCACCTTGTGCTTATAAAGTATAATGATTGTTAGCTGAACTTTTGAAAAAATTAATTAACAGTAGACTATAATCAATGTGCATCGTTAAATATTGAAATCATCTATATAAAACTATTCAAAAAAACGATTTTTTTCCATGAACAGTATAAAGAGTTCTGCCCCTGCTTGGACTTAGTCTTACTAGAGCCAGTTGTTTCCAGTCCTAGTCTATTCTCTTAGCCTATTGTAAGTAAAACTTTAAGAAAGATCTTGGCTTTGTTCTCTGAAGAAATTAAATAAATTTAGTCCTGGGGGAAGTCTATGAACAATTGAAACAAAGGATTTGATGATTGTGCTTGAATTACTTGTTATTATCAGAGCTTATGCTGCTCTCCTCCTCATTTAGACTGGCAAATTGTTGGTGTTTCCATCTCCTTCACACTATTTATGTCATGACAGATTGCAGTAGTGGGTGGTTGGAAGGAGCAAATAAGGTTTACATCCCATTTTTGGCCTGTGGGGACCTCAGTGGCTACGACTCTGACCGATCGTATCCGCTGCCTAAAGCTGCCGATGGCACATACCAGAGTTTGGATCCTGTACAACCCCCTATTGCCCCTCCTTACAAAAGAGCTCTTGAACTGAAGAAAGCTTCTTCATCTGGTCACAGCATGCGGGAGCTCGAAAAGCTTTCCCTGGATTCATAACCTCACTAAAGTTTTGAACTCTCTCTTCGTGTCCCCATCATTATTAACACTTGAGAGACAAATTATGCCAAGGAAGGTATGTATGAACAATCCCATCATCCCATTTGGCACTAAAAATAGCCTAAAAATCATTGTACCAGAGAATGATCTCTCCTGTCATTGAGGATTGTTAATTGAAAAATAGAACTTTAGAATCATTCAAATTGGTGCAGCTATTATAATTTTGTTTCTTGGTCAATTTGAGAAAGAAAACTGTAATGAGAACATTGAAATGAAGTAAAAGAATTAAATGGGGAATTGCCAAATTGCTTTCATGGCCATCAATGACACAGGACCTCCTACAAGCATAGGATGGCCTATGCTTTGGATATGTCTGTCTCCTTCAGCTGTAATGATGTTGAAATCTCGGGTTTAATGCGATTGCATCTTGTTTTGCAATCCTTGCCCCAGTTAGTTGAATATAATGGAAGAAGGATTAATGTTGCCATCAATATATATATATATATAATTATATTTTTTCTTATGGATTTTTTTAAAATTGTTTAATGAATTCTTAAATGTTATAATATTCTCAAAGTTAATAAAAGAGCATTCTATTCATAAGCTAAATCACACAAAGGATACCCGTTATGTACTCATTCAAGACAAATAATATTAGTCTTCATTGAATTTAAACGTGTAAATGGTCTTTAATTTTGAGTTATTAAGAAATAATGTCAAAATCAATTTAATAAATACTTATCAGCACAAATTAAAAGGAGAGAATGGAATAATTCCCTTTACTATCTAAAAAAGGAGCTATCACTTCTTTCTATTTTGTATCAAATTTGTGGTTTTTATTGCATTAGTTTATTCAATCAGCTTCATTTTCAATTTAAAATGAAAAATTTTCTAACTGATAACAAAAGATTATCCTCAGGAGATGGATAAAAAATTTATGCCTCCACTCTTCTTGCAAGAACAGATTTAAATAAATGGTCATCTAATCAATTAATATCCGTAATTAAATAGAGTTACTGCATAGATAATCACCATTAAGCTTCTCAAATCTCAACCTTTAATTTACAAAACTCGTATATCTATTGAAACTAACATAATATCTCAAGAACGCGAACCTGCAAAAACTGAGTTTGACCTTGACAAAGAGGAGGACGAAGAATTCAAGTACTCGATGCAGTCTTCTATGGCTTCAGCTCTCTGTGTGTCTATCGTACCAGCAACTGATCTTGATCTCCTCGAACTCTCTGTCGACGCTTTCCCTGATGACTTCTTCCTTCTGGTGGACACAAAACAAAGAACTCTCGCCACCTTAGCTCCAAGCTGTCTTAAAACTCTCGCCGGAGACATGTTCGAGCTTTTGGTGAGTCTAAAGCTGAAAATTCCGGCTACCCTCCTCGTGTTTTCTCCTACTATGGCTCCTACTCCATGATTGAGAAACACCGATGGCTTCCTTCCGTTGACTTCGTCCGAACTGAAACTGACTCGTTTGCTTACTCTTCGTGACATTATTCTAGACTAGGAGACAGACAAGTACGAATGTATGGAGATAGGTAGTTCCAACGAAAGCCGGAATTATCTCTTTGTTGTCTATAGAAAAAGCAATAATCATGAATGATGTAAGTTGATGGAAGTGAAAGGTAGAGTGAGTCAACACTCAAGAGACAGGAGGACAGTTGTTTAAGGTACATGGTGTATTTATTGATGAATCACAAGGTAGGGAGAAGATATCGAGATAGCGAAGGGTTAAAAAAAGATTTACACAGATTTCTTCTTGGAATTTTATGGCTTTCGAAAGTATTTGACTGTTAAGACCAAGCAACCGCCTTCGGTTCAACCACGCGTAGTAATTAGCTGTAATTCCCTTATTTTTGTTTTTGTGATACCTAACGGTACATTTTTCTTTAATATTTGTTAGAAAATTTAAAAAGATTTGGTAAAAAGTGTTCTTTGCCCTCAATATTTTATAAATAATTTAATTTATCTCTTAATATTTTAAAAAATATCACTTTATCTCCTAATATTTGTAAAATAATTTAATATGTCCTTTAAAATTTTAAGAGGAATTATATTATCTTCTAAAGTTTAGATCATGTTATAATTATATATTTTTTAAAAATTCACGTCCGTATTATATTTGGATCTCATATTTTCATGTCAACATCTTACGTATGTGTTATTAACAGTTGATTGACAGAAAAGTTATCTTAGTAAAGGTTTAGGGGACAAACTGAATCATTTTACAAGCGTTAGGAGATAAAGTGGTACCTCCTAAAATGTTAAGGAGCAAATTAAAATATTTCTGAAACGTTGAGGGACAAAGGGAACCTTTTACCAAAAGATTTTAATGTCTGATAATATTTCAAAAAGTTATTAACATTGTGAAATGTTTTAAGAAATTTACAACATTGATGAAATTTTAATTTTTTATTAAGCTTTTTTATAGTTATTAATGTGATAATTGTTAATGAATTTATGTTATATTAGCAATTTACATGAAACTTTAAATCTAATTTTAAATTTTATTTTAAGAATTTAGAATGTGAAATTTTTTGATCATATTATAAATATTATGACCTTTTTAGAATATTTTCAAATATTAAAAATTATTAGTCCTAATGGCACTTAAGAGGGAAAATGTAAATTAGGTGATTAAAAATTTTAAAAATTGATGCCTAAACCAATTTTGTGACGGATACAATCTCTAATCACAATTGAACTTATAATAATAAAAATGAATATGTTAATTAATCATAATATAAATATAAATGAAATGCAAAAGCAAGTAATATAAAAAGTTTATAGAGCAACATATTAATTTTTATAGTAGTTATAAAGTTGTCAAATCAATTTTATAGTGATTTGGTAAAAAAGAAACTTTTGTTTATATTCACTCTTTGACTATTTGTTAAATTTTTTTACTATAAACAATCTTTTTTGAATAAAAAAGAATCCTTACAAAAATTATTTTTTTTATAAAGGTAAAGAATAACCTTTTACAATTTTTTTAAAATAAAAAGAAAAATTTTAATAACTAATCCCAATAATTCAAACCCTTTTATAAAGTGAATTATACAGTATTTTACTTAAAAATTCAATAACTAAAGTTCAAAGGCATATCAAGATGAAATCATGCTTTGAAAACTTCTTAACAGTTTTAGAATGCAATGCAAATCAATTATACTTAGATTAAGGAACTATAAAACACAAATTCTTTGCTGAGGAGCATAAAAAAAGTATAACGAAAACTCGAACAACTATAAGAACAGTACTTTAATGTGATGAAAGGTCAAAAACTCAATAAAACTTCGTAAAGATTGTTTACCTGCTTATAGGATACAAATTTATAGTTATCCCAAGATCAAAATCCGGTTAGCAGTACTTCTTAACCATTTAATCCATCAAAAACATCGTTGAACAGAAGTTGGAAGTAGCCATTACTCGCCACCAACCCCAATTGATCTACCATCGCTTATGACTGATCGATGAATCACTGGTCGACCAATCTGTCTAGTTTTTGTAACTTATTCACCATTGCCTTGAGACTGGTTGACGAGTCTTCTCAGAAATGCATATTGATCGATCAATCTTTAACTACTAGTCGATCGATAATTCTACAAAATTGATTTTTAGATTCTATAGAATGTTTCAAAGATTCAAAACAAACCAAAACATTTCCTTTCACTTGAAAACCAATCCAATCAAATTTTAAAATTCTCCAAATAATTTTAGATACCAAGACTTTTCAATTGAACTAAAAAATAAAATATGTCTTGATCTATAAAAATTTATACATTTTTAAAACTTTTTAAAATTTTTGAAAATTTTTTTTTCATAAAAACTTGACTAAACCAAAATTTAAAAGTTGTCTACAAAAATGTTTAGTGATCAAAATTCTTCAATTAAATTTAAAAATTCAAAATTTCTTAATGTATGAAACTTTATGTACATTTAAAAAAATTTATGTAATGCACATATAATTTTGAGCTCTTAAAATTATTAGAATCTCAAATTAGCCTACAACTAAATTCAAACTAGTTAAACAAATTTCTTGAAGATCATAATTGGCTTGATCTTATTTTATTCTTAATCTTTATCTTTAAGTTCATTTTTCTCACTCCAAATTTTCACGTAAAGGCCTTCATATATATATATATATATATCTTTTAGAATTTTCATCATAAAGCATACTATTATTAATAAGCATATTTTATTATCATCAAAATCTAAATTAAAAACTTCCTTATTTCAACAAAATATTATTTGAATTTTCGTATAAACATTAAGAGTTAAAAACATATTTTCTTAACTTATATATATATTTATATCAAGGTTTTAAATTTTAGATTAGTGATTATTGTAGATCGATGTGAGCATAACAATAAGTAATTTAGACATAATTACGACATTATATCATAATATTAAGGTGATATATATATATATATATATTATGTGCGTGAATTGAACTTTCATGTTGTATCTATTATTCTTCTCATCCATCCTAGCCAATGCTCACAACGTGATGGGTGGAAGAACAAGTAAGAAATACAACTTATCTAAAATTTTGAAGAGAATTTAATCCACAATAGAAACATGTTAAGAGTTTTAAAATACTAATTAAATTGACATCATCACTTCATATTGGTTCGTTAAATAACTTAAAATATAGATCATAGAGTTTATAGATTATTATATATAATAGATGATTTATCTAATGCATATTCAAAAGTAAAACTGCATTACTGTTTATTGATTACTTTTGTGAAGGAAATCCAAGTACGAACCCGACAGAAGCAAGAAGAAATCAAACATGGGTTTTGGTCAAAAGCAAGGGGCTAGTACATCGAAATGAAAATAGAAAGGACACAAATGGAAACAGAGAACAAAGATACACAAGATTTATGCTTTGAAAACCTCTTAAAAGTTTTAAAATGCAACGCGAATCAATTGCATTTGGATTAAGAACTATAAAACACAAATTCTTTGTTGAAGAACACAAAAAAAGAAAAGTATAATGAATACTCAACAACCATAAAGAAAGTACTTTAATGTCATGAAAGGTCATAAACTCAATAAAACTTCATAAAAATTGTTTAACCATCTGAAAGATACAAGTTTATAATTATCCCTAGATCAATCGTGATGAAACCTATATCGATCAAATTGATAATGTAGCAAAAAATTAAAAATTTCATCTACATAATTAATTTAACAAATTTTAACTTGAAAAATAAAATAAAGTTTTTGACAAATCTGAATAAAGCATTTCTATTAGGGCGAATTCTTCTTGTATCCTTAAACCACAATCATTCATGCGTCCGACTTTTAACGGTATTCACAAATTAATGGAAGAGAACTTAATAATTTGAGAGGAAGTAAAGTCATAATAACAACCTTAGGGTTGCCTCCTTGATATAGTGAAAAATAATATTTTTCCTAATATTTAAAGTTAAATATAAATCATAATTAAAATCAAACTCTAATTATAATTATAATTTAATTTTTAGTTGAATCAAATATTTCGTATTTGATCCTAAAATTTCTTAAATTTTACAATTAAACCTAACTTAATTAAATTTTATTCTCTTCCAATAAACCTATATGTGTGACCCATTAGGTTCCTAATATATTGGGAATGATCATAAATTTGAATTCTAATTCATAATTAGAATTAGATGAATTAAAATTCTTTTTAATTCATCTTTAAATCTCTAATTAAATAATTTATTATCATAGATCAAGATTGACGTTCAGTAACATATCATGATCACCCAAATATTAAGAATGTTAAAGTGGTTTAACGAACTTGTCTATGCATGATTATAATTTATAATTTGATCCTTTCGTCATATAATATTTCAATTGGAATTAGAGCATGGAATTAGTGTCTACTCTATATAATCAAATCATATTCGTTTTTCCCAATTAATAAATGATTTATATAATTGATATATGAAAACCCCTTTTCAATTTTCAATTCACTCTAGTAAAAAAATTCTCAAATCATTAATAATAAAAAACAGTAAAACATTTTTCCTAATTACTTTAGGATGATGAATCATGTATCGATTCACACAACTATCTCCCTATAGTTCATACTACATCCAAGTATTACTGACTGACCTACTTTATAAAGTAAACCATAAGTAGCATCAAAACATAATAATTCTTATATGAAATAACTTTGTTAATCTAAAGTCTAAGCATTAATTATACAATCATCATACTTGAAAATTTTCACAAACATATGAGTAATGTTCTATTTGAGATCCTCAAGCTCGGGTCAATTTAGTAAACTTATTCTCTAATAAGTACCAACACATTTTTTTAAGTGTCCCCACACTTTAATCTATGAGATTGATTACTTTCATCATAAAAAAGAAACATAACGTGTGCTAGTATAACCGCTTTCTCAATACTTTATTTTAATGAAACTACGACTAAGAACATTTTAAGAATAATATAAATTATAATCTCATTATAATTTCAAATGGCATAATAATTATTTTAGAGATTTTATCTTTAATATTAATTAAAATAATTGAAAAAACATATAAAAATAAAAAAATGTCTTTTATTAATTAAATCACAATATCATACATGTATTTACAACCAATAGATTGGTTGTAATGGCATAAACTCACAAATAACATTACTTCTTAACCCTTACATCTATTAAAAGCATCATTAAACAGAAGTTGAAAATAGTTGTTACTCACCATCAACCCCAATTGATCTACTACTACTTATGACTAATCAATCAATCACTGATCAATCAGTTTGTCTAATTTTTTTAACTTATTTACCATTACCTTAAGACTGGTTAATTAGTCTTTTTAAAAATTGCATATTGATCGATTAGTCTTTAACTATTGGTTGACCGATAATTCTATAAAATGGATTTCTAAATTCTGTAGAATGTTTCAAAGACTTAAAACAAACCAATGCATATCCTTGCACTTGAAAATATATTCAATCAAAATTTAAAAATATCTTAAGTGATTTTAGATATCAAAACTTTTCTAATGAACTAAAAAAAACAAAATATATCTTGACCTATAAAAATTTATACATTTTTCAAAAATTTTAAAGCTTTTAAAGTTTTTAAAGTTTTTAAAACCTCCCAAAATCATTTTTCATAAAAATTTGAATGAACTAAATTCAAAAAGTTCTCTAAAAAAAATTTTAATGATCAAAATTCTTCAATTAAATTTAAAAACTCAAAATTTCTTAACGTATGCAATTTTATGCACATTTTCAAAATTTTATACAATGCACATGTAATTTTAAGCTCCTAAAATTATTAAAATCTCAAATAAAACCTACAACCAAATTCATACTAGTTAAACAAACTTCTTAAAGATCATAATTTGTTTGATCTTATTTTATTCTTAATTTGGATCTTTAAGTTCATTTTTTTCACTTCAAATTATCATGTAAAGTACCTTCCGTGTATATATCTTTTAGAACTTTCATCATAAAGTACATTATTATTAATAAACATATTTCATTTATATCAAAACTTAGATTAGAACCTTTTTTAATTCAACAAAATATTTTTTGAATTTTCGTATAAACATTAAAAGTTAAAACATATTTTTGATCTATATATATATTCATAAGTTATATATATATATATAAAGGTTATATATATATATATATATAATCAAGGTTTTAAATTTTAAATTAACGAGTCTTGTGATTATTGTAGGTCGATGTGAGCATAACAATAAGTAATGCAGAACATAATTAATACATTAAATCATAAAATTATGGTGATATTCCTATATATATATATATATTATGTGTTAGATTATTTCATAATTAAGTGGCCCATATGACTTATGATTAATTTTAATTGAATGGACCTAGTATGATGGTTAGTAAGCTTTAAAAGGAATTAGAATTAATGGGCTCTAGGGCCCTTTCCCTTTCCCTTCAAAACATGATATACAAGTAGTTTCAAGGATTGAGATTGAAACATTACAATAGTTTTTTGACCATCGTGAAAACAATAAAAGAATAAGGAAGAGAGGGAATTAACAATTCATATTATTAAACATTATAAATTCAAGTTTGAGTTGATTAATTAAGTATTAATCGGTCCTATTAATGTTATCAATTGGTATCAGAGCATAGTTAATAGGACTTTTGGTTTTTCTATTGAAAGCTATGACACGGATCTGGTTTCCTATTAAAAACGCATCAGATAGTTTCAATTCATGGAATGTTTATGATTGTTTAAAGGTTTCATGTGTTAAAGGATGATTTGTGCATTCTTTTGGTTTTGGCTTGTAAACGACAGTTTTCGAAAGTATAGAAGGTCCATTGCTTTACCAATATTTGAGAGTTTATGGATTTAAAAGTTAGAACACTTAGAGGAGTTTTAGAGTGAGAAAACTTTAATTTTTGTTGATTTTTAACCACCAAATGGGATAATAATGGCTATAATCATTGATGGTTTGAAGTGTTGGTTTTGGATTGAAAACCATTAATGAAATATTGAAAGAACTGGCCATGACAGAAAAAGTTTAAAAAAAATTACCGAAGGTTCAATGAAGGCAGCATGTGCCTCATTTATTGATTTGCATACAGTGGTTGATGTATGCTCAGCACGGGCTAGCAAGCTGCCTACTAGAGCGTGCTTAGTAAGCACTCGTCGAATCTTGTCCTATTTTTGGGCCCAATTTTGATAGCTTTGTAGCCTAGGTTTGTGCTGGCCTTTCGATATTTGTTTATGGGCTAGGACTTATGGATCTTATGGTCATCTTGGGTCTTAAATATTTTAGATTTATGGACTTTATTTTAGACCCTAATAAGGCCCTTTTGTTTTTATTTTGAATTATAGTTGGAATTAACTTTTCCTATTATATGTTGAATATGATATATGACATTATGATGTTATATGATAGTTTGTTAGTCACCAAAGTGACCAAACTACTTAAATTAAATGTTGTCATGTATGAATATATTTTTTAATTAAAATTTTATTGTATGAAAGCTTATTAGTCACCAAAGTGACCTAGTTTGGAATATTTAGACATTTAATTATATACTTTTTCAATTGTTCATGTTAATATGATGCTATTAAATGACATAAAACTTTTATTGAACAATTGTGATCATTAATTATAATGTTAGGAGGTTACCCAAAGGTGGATCATTGCTTATGATTAATGACATTAAAGGGACTTATCAATATATTTAGTTAATATGATTGTATATCCAAAGATAACATGCATGTTGACTAGAATATGATTGATTATCCATTATAATGAATTTTTATTGGTATCATTATAAGTTACGGCTATATATTTAAATATCACCCCAAAGAAGAATTTAAATGCATAATCAAAATTATTAGTTAGTTTGAATCCATTAAGTTTACTCAAGGCCTTAATGCATGAACTATATATTATATTTATAGTTTCTATAAATTTGTTCACCTTAGGAAATGGGCTTACCAAGTTCAATAGTCTGAACGATGTAGATTAATCTAAAAAAATCCAATTCCAACTGGATGTAATAGATTTGGACTTGGCTATAGTTTCAGACGGAAGGCCTGCAACCATAACTGAGCCTAGTTCTAAAGTTGACAAGTCTTATTACGAGACTTGAGAGCAGTCTAACAAACTAAACTTGAATTTGATGCGAGTGATGATCGTAGACAATATTAAGTCATCAATGCCTAAAATGGATAACGCAAAGGAGACATGTTGAAACTTAATGAATACTCCTAATCAAAAATAGTTAACAAGTCCATAGTAGGGACTTTAATGAGTAAGCTAAAGACTAAGAAATTTTATTGGTCACAGTTCATTCTTGATCATGTAACAAATATGTTGAATTTAGCAGCTAAACTAAAAGTGATGAGTATGAATGTGAGTGAGTCCTTCTTGATACAATTTATTATCAACTCACTTCCTCTTGAGTTCGGCTAGTTCCAAGTAAACTATAATACCCTTAAATAAAAATGGAACATTCAAAAAATTGAGGCCATGTTAATTCAAGAGGAAGGGAGATTGAAGAAAATAAAGGAATATTCTGTTCATCTCACTTTTCATCAAGGAGCCAGTAGTAGTAAGAACAAACTAGGAAAGAGGAGCAAGGATAAGAACAAGGCTCCTAGCAAGGTTAATGAGGGATGAATCCATAAAGATAAGAGGTGTTATTTCTGCAAGAAATCTGGTGACTTCAAGAAGGATTGTCTTAAAAGAAAAGCTTGGTTGGAAAGAAAGATACATGCTATATGAAGTATGTTTTGAATCAAACCTTATTGAAATACTTAATAATACTTGGTGGTTAGATTCTGGTGTAACTACTTATGTGTCAGATGTTACACATGGATTCCTTTCAAATTATAAACGAAACTGAAAAGTTCTTGTATATGGGAAATATAATGAAAGTACGGATAAAGGGCATTGCGATGTACATATTGATTTTGGAAACTTGATGTCACTTGGATCTAAAAAAGTGTTTTTATGTTCCTAATTGTGTTATGAATTTAGTTTCTGTTACAAAGTTAGATGATGTAGGTTTTAACTTTAAGATTGGAAATGATGTTTTTTCTTTGTATAAACACAAATACTATTATAGTTCTGATACTTTAATGGATTGTTTATATCGTTTCATTCTTGAGATTAATTTCGTTGAATCTCTATTTCATGTCAACCATATTATAGGAAATAAACGTAGTGCACATAATGAGTGTTTTGCCTTTTTATGGCATAAAAGGTTAGGTCACATATTCAAAGAAAAAGTACAAAGATTAGTGAAAAATGAAATCTTACCTCAATTTAATTTTGCTGACTGTGATATATATGTAGATTGCATTAAAGGTAAGCAAACAAAACACATATCAAAGCATCCAGCCATAAGAAGTAGTGAACTACTTGAATTAATACATACTGATATCTGCGATCCTTTCGATGTCCTTTCTTGGGGTGGCGAAAAGTATTTTATCACCTTTATTGATGACTTCTCACAATATAGTTATACCTATTTATTGCATGAAAAATCTCAGTCTATAGACATTCTAGAAGTTTTTATTAATGAGATTGAGAGGCAATCAGATAGAAAAGTAAATATAGTGAGGTCAGATAGAGGTGATGAATATTATGGCAAATTTAATGAAAATGGACAACATCTAAGTTTATTTGATTTTTTTTTTCAAGTCGAGGCATCTGTGCATGATACACAATACCTGATACATCGCAATAAAATGGTGTAACCAAAGAAAGAATCGTACTCTTATAGACATGGTTAGGAGTATGCTAAGTTATAGCGATGTACCTTTATCCTTGTGAATGCATGCATTAAAAACCATTGCGTATCTGCTTAATAGAATTCCTAGTAAAGAAATTCCTAAGATGCCTTATAAACTGTGGATATAAAGGAAACCTAGTTTACTATACTTTCACATTTGGGGTTGTCCGAAAAAAGTAAGGTTGTATAATCCACATGAAAAGAAGCTTGATGCGAAAACCGTTAATATTTATTTCATCAGCTATCTCGAAAAGTCAAAAGAGTATATATTTTCTTATCCTAATCATAATACGAGAATAATTGAGTCAAATAACACTTAGTTAATTGAGAATGGTCAAATTAGTGGGAGTGGAGAACCACGAAAAGTGGATATTCATAAGAGTCGAGATGAAACTCGTCCATCAATTATTATTTTTCTAATTGTTGTTCCGCTTGTTCCATCATGGATACGCAATATAACGGCACAACAAATGAATATTCTAGCTACACAACTTGACCATGTTAATGAAGAACCAATTACTAATGCACAAGTTACAAATGATCAAGTGATGTCACAAGACATAACATTACAAAGGTTTGTAAGGTAGATAAGATCAGTTATTTCGAGTGACTATAAAGTTTACTCACTTGAACATGAATGTGACTTGAATATTGATCAAGATCTCGTCTCGTTAAAAAAATCCATAAAATGTAGCAATTCTAAAAATTGGTTCAATGCTATGAAAAAATAGTTGAAATCTATGGATGACAACAAAGCATAGGTATTATTTAAGTTGCCATAATGTATAAAGCAAGTGGATTGTAAATGGGTCTTCAAGACCAAAAGTGACTCACAAGGCAACATTGAAAGGTGTAAATCTAGACTTATTGCCAAAGGTTATACTCAAAAGGATGATATTGACTATAAAGAGACTTTCTCACCAGTTACTAAGGACTCTTTAAGAATTGTTATGGCTTTGGTGATTTATTACGATTTAGAAATTCACTAAATAGATGTAAAGATCGTATTTCTCAATGGTGACTTGGAAGAAGAAGTATATATGGATTAACTGGAAGGTTTTTAATAGTGTGTAGATTAACAAAGTCAATATATGGATTGAAACAAGCTTTCCGACAATGGTACCTTAAGTTTAATAATACCATTACAGCATATGATTTTGTAGAGAACACCATTGATCGGTGTATCTATATGAAGGTCAGTAGGAGCAAGTTCATTATATTAGTCCTATATGTTGATGATATCCTTCTTACTATAAATGATATTGTTATGTTACATGATGTAAAGACCTTCCTCTTTAATAATTTCGAAATGAAAGATATGAGTGGGACATCTTATGTGATGGGAATAGAAATATTTCGTGATAACTCATAAGAATTATTAGGATTATCTCAAAAAGATTATATCGAGAAAGTATTAGAGAGATTTAGAATGGAAAAGTACCATGTAGGAATATTTTCAATTAAAAAAGGAAACAAATTTAGTCAAATGCAATGTCCAAAGAACGATTTGAAACTTAAGGTAATGGAGTCTATTCCTTATGTGTCAATAGTTGGGAGCTTAATGTATGCTTAAACATGCACTTGGTCGAATATCAGTTTTGCTGTTGAAATGCTAGGCCGATATCAAAGTAATCATGGCATGAATCATTAGAAAGTTATAAAGAAAGTACTGAGATATTTACAAGGCACAAAGATTATATACTCACATATAGAAAGTCAAACCATCTGGAAGTGATAGGTTACTCGGATTCAGACTATACCGAATGTGTAGAC
This sequence comes from Pinacopodium congolense, assembly GCA_028565735.1. Classification (NCBI taxonomy): domain Eukaryota; kingdom Viridiplantae; phylum Streptophyta; class Magnoliopsida; order Malpighiales; family Erythroxylaceae; genus Pinacopodium; species Pinacopodium congolense. The sequence goes on along the minus strand of JAOXYD010000004.1, from coordinate 18,679,637 downwards.
TCAAGAAAATCTACATTTGGTTATATGTTCCTATTAACTGGAGGAGTAGTTTAATGGAAGAGTGAAAAATAGTATGTCATTGTTATTTTCACTATAGAGGCTGAATTTGTCACATGCTTTGAGGTTACAGTTCATAGATTGTGGTTGAGAAACCTTATCTTAAGTCTTGGCATTTTTGACAGTATAGCCAAATCGTTAAGAATTTATTTTGACAACTCTATAGCTATTTTCTTCTCTAAAAATGACAAGTATTCAAAGGGTGCAGAATACATAAATTTGAAGTACTTGTCCATGAAAGAAGAAGTACAAAATCATAAAGTGTCGTTTAAACATATTAGTATTGATTTGATGATAGCGAATCCGCTAACTAAAAGGTTACCATCCAAAACAATTATTGGACATATTGAAAGAATGAGCATAATAATAAATCCTTATTAGCATAGTGTTATGATATGTATATATACGTATGATTATATTGCTTAAATTATTCTGACACATATGAATTCACTTACAATTTTGTTTTTACTTATTTAATTATTATCCACATTATATTGTATACACGTATTGCTTGTGAGATAACAATTACAGAATTACCCACTTAAAGTTTTATCAGTTGAGTTAATTATATGATACATGGAAGGAATCATGTTACTGAATAGCTTTTGACTGCCATGATCCGATCAACTTAATTCACTTAAGGATGACTTGATAGATTCAATGAAAAAATGTGTACTTCCAATTTTATTATTGAATCACCAAGTTGTAATATAGATTAAGTGAGAGATTGTTAGATTATTTCATAATTAAGTGACCCATATGAATTATGATTAATTATAATTGAATGTGCATAATAGTTAGTAAGCTTTAAAAGGAATTAGAATTAATGCGCTCTAAAGCCCTTTTCCTCTCCCTTCAAAACATCAAATACATGTTGTTTCAAGGATTGAAATTGAAACATTACAATAATTTTCTGATCATCATGAAAATAAGAAAAGAACGAGACAGATTAAGGTTTGAGTTGATTAATTAAGTATTAATCAATCCTATTAATGTTATCATTATATGCATGAATTCAACTTTCATGTTGTATCTATGATTCTTCTCCTCTACTCTAGTAAATGCCCATAACACGATGCGTAGAAGAACAAGTATAACTTATCTAAAATTTTGAAGAGAACTTAACCAACAATAGAAACATGTTAAGAGTTTTCAAATACTAATTAAATTGGCATCGTCACCTCACATTGTTTCGTTAAATAACTTAAAATATAGATCATATAGTTTATAGATTATTATATATAATCGATGATTTATAATAACGCATATTCAAAATTAAAAACTACATTATTGGTTTCTGATTACTTTTGTGAAGGAAATACAAGTACGAATCCCACACAAACAACAAGAAATCAAACAGGGGTTTTGGTCAAAAGCAAGAATAAAAATATATAGTGGATACAAAGCAAGGGGCCAGTACATCGAAATGAAAATAGAGAGGAAGCACATGGAAACATAGAACAAAGATACACAAGATTTATAATATATATGTGTGTGTGTGTGGATTTGATTAAGTGCTAGGAGATCTTCCTAACGATCATTTAGCTCCCAATCATTTTCATACGTACTTAAAAGTGATGGAAATTGAATAATCATTTATCTTGAAGTTGGTTTCCCTGTATACATATATATGATATAACATTTATGAGTGTAGACCAGAATATGGAGCAACTTCAATAAATAAACAAACAAAGAGTAAGAGAATGAAAGCGAAAAACAAGACTAGGAAACCACATTAGGAAACTTTGGAGCTCCCTTCTCGCTAATAAGATACTTAATTTATGGTCTAGGTGGATATAATAAGGAGCATTAGTTTGGAAGCAAGCATTGGTTTAATTCAAGTTATAGTTTAACTATTGTGGTTCCTTTTTTTGTAGTTTAGAACTTGGAAGTCTTGATGCTATGTAATGAAATTTCAGCATCATTAGTATCTTTGGTAGCGGAGTAAATAAACTTAACGAGTACAATATATTAGGTTGTTTGTCATTTATTATATAAATAAAATAGGTATATATTTAAAGGGAGAAGCATATAATACATAAATTTGAAATATTTCCCACATATGCTTCAATCTTTTTAATTGGAGAAAATTTGCAAACATAATCAAGTAAATAATTGTAAATAAATTCTTATATAAAATATTTATAAATAAATAATAGTAATACAATTATTATATTATTTATTGTAAATAAATAATTAAATAATTAAAACCACGTAAAATTTTATTTATACAATAATATACGTTTTTAACATGAATTTTAATTGGTAAAAAATATTATTATTTGAATTTTAAATATTTTACATTTTAAAATTTATTTCATAAATAAAATTTTAAAAACTTTGAAATGTATATATTTTAAAGATATTCTAACTTAAAATATATTATTGAGTAGTTATAATTTTGAAAATATTTTCATTTTAAAATAATTTAAATTTTAAATAAATTATACAATTAAGTTAAAATAAATTAAATATTATTATTTATACTTCTTAAATAAGTAACACTGAATAATTAAATATTACAAATTTTGTTCAAAATAAACAAAGCCCAAACGAAGTATTATGGTTTTAACCGGGGATTTGAAGTTTTGAACCACAATTGTTGTGAAGAGTTTGGGCATGTTTTATTCATTTTTTTAAAGAGGTCAAAGTTTGATAACACTTGAAACTTGAAAGTTGGGCCTGAAAAGCCTCAATCTCTTCAACATTGAAGAGGGTTTAATCATTCAAGATAGGCTAAAAGCGGCGGCCCAACTTAGCCATTATCAGTATTAATATTAAATTTAAGAGTAAATAACTAATTACCCCTGTATTTTCAACATTTATCAAATACCCTCCTATGTTTTTAAAAATATCAAAGACCCCCTTGTATTTTAACAAAATTATCAAATACCCCCATGAAACTATTTAGGGCTGACTGGGCGCTGACGTGGCGGCGGGCTGACCGGGCTAACGTGGCAGTGCTGACTAGGCATCTGTGCTGAAGTGGCGAGTGACGTGGCACTAACGTGGCAATTAC
>JAOXYD010000004.1:18652080-18676461 GCA_028565735.1 Pinacopodium congolense | reverse complement strand
AACCCCCTGAATTTTTCATTTTTTATCAAATACCCCCCTGTATTTTTAATTTATATCAAACACCCCCTGCACAGTAACTGCCACGTCAGCAGGTCAACTCGCCACGTCAGCATAGTCAACATGCCACGTCAGCACACCCGCCACGTCAGCGCCCAGTCAGCCCTAAATAGTTTCAGGGGGTATTTGATAATTTTGTTAAAATACAGGGGGGTCTTTGATATTTTTAAAAACACAGGGGAGTATTTAATAAATGTTGAAAATATATGAGGTAATTAGATATTTACTCTAAATTTAATTTTAAAATCGTACTGTATCGATATCAATCAATATTGATACTATTTTAAATTATAAATTATTTTTAATTTTATAAATTTATAAAATAAGTCATAAATATATTTGTAATAAAAAATAAGAATTAAATATTTAAATCTAAAAAGTCAATATACAAAATTTTCTTTTTTTCAAAATTTTTTTATTCTCAGTACCGATCAATATTGGTTAATATGGTACATTTCGACTAGTACTGACTAATACTCAAACTTAGTACAAAACATCATATTTTTGTTCTATTTTCCGATCGGTACAACTCGTTACGGACAATAAAGAACGAAATTTTAAACATTGCATTATCATCCTCTTTGTCACAATTCATTCATTTCCACTCCGAAAATTTTTTCCCCAGAAAATATAAATAAACTTATAAAAATTGTTAAAATTTTATTTTAAAAATTTAAATCTAAAATACAAGAAATCGGGATACAGAAAATAAAGTAATTATAACTAATTATATATGAAGATATTTAAGGTCAAGTACACTTATATTCGAAATCTGGTTCAAGTCCGATTTTATCTTAATTTGATTCATTAATTTTAAATCAAGTTTTAATATTTTTATTATTTTATTTCATAAAATTTATTATGTAATTTAAACTCTAAAATTTGGGCTTGTAGTCAAATAATTATACTCAGAACTCTACCCAATACAAGGCTACCAGCTAATGATTGGTGATCTTTTGTCATTATAAATAAAAAGTTAGAGCATAAGTTAAAAGTCTTTCGGCTTTTTTTCTCTCTAATTGGATAGTTTGACTAATTAAAAACAAAGAAACAAAGAAGTTTGATGTCAATTTCAAGCCGAAAAATGAATGCCATGAGAATAAGACAATCTTCATTACATTGGTGAAATAAAAGGCTAATCACTATGGCCCATGAAATGAAAATATTACCTATTTAACTTCCAAAAAAAAAAAAATCAATTAATATATGATTGATGAGTCCTTTAGGGCCTTGGGAAAAGCATATCCAATAGCATATACTATGATATTTGAAGATATTTCTGCATATTATTGACTCTTTCATGTTCCAAAGATGTACATGAATATCATGTGCTTGACTCTCTCACGTTGAAAATGAGAGTTAACAAGTTTAAAGCATTTCTGATTTTTATAAAATAATTGACTCAATCAACCAGTGGCGAAAAGTCTAACATATAAAAATTAGGTTTGTTTAGTTCATTTTTTTTATTTTTTTATTTTTAATATTTATTAATTTTGAATGTTTTTTTTAAATTTTGGTACCATTTTTATTTTTGTATTATATTTATTTCTTATTTCTTATTTGTTATTATTTTTTCAGTTTTCATGTTAAAAGAAACAGAAACAGAAACTAAAATCATAAATCGAAACAAACATCTTCTTAAGTTTGAATCGAAAAAAAAGTTTGAACTTAAAATTGAAAATGAATTTTGAAACTAAATTTTGATTAAAATCATTTTGATTCATTAATTTTGAATCTAACTTAAAAAAAAACTCATCAAATCTAAATTTGAGTTGGATCTAAATTCAATTGAGAGTTTGACTTGTTTACTCCAAACTAATTTTTATACTTAATCTTTGAAGTTTTATCATATAATAAATTCAAATTTTAATACTTTAAAATGCTTAAAGAATTTAAGGGTGTCTCATTCATGAATTAAAGTAAAATTTAAACAAGAATTTAAGTTTGACTTATATTATGTTATATAATCTTTTTTTTTTGCTTCAAAATAGTAACTTCTAATGTGTGATATCAAAATACCATTACCTACTTCTCCAGCTTCATTTTGTATTTCCCTTACTCAAGCTGTACTCCAAAAGCTTCAAAGCTTAAAAAAAAGTTAACTTTTTATTATATTATAGGAATTAACTAATTGACCGTTAGACTATAGACTATAGACTATAAATTGTAGATAATAAAATAATAAAAAATAAAAAATAAAAAATATTATTATGATATTATTATCTGATGCTAACTAATTATTTCCTATATTCTATCAGTCAACATCAATATTGTCAAAATCAGGTGAAAGGCATTGGAAACTTCAAAGCAATCTTCTGTTAATTGGAGAAGATAATATAGGACAAGCTAATAATAATTAAAAAGATACTCTTCTAAAACAATAATTAAAAAGCCAATAATAATTGAAGATATCTCAAATAAAAATCTTCTCCTTCCTTTTTCTTTACCTTATTTATTCTTCAAACTATTTTGACTTTTTTATTATCTTTTGAGTCTTAAAATTCTTGGAGTCCTTTAAAATTAGACTTCTAAATAATCATATAATCAAAATCATTATTGTTTATTTTGAATCATTTGCTAATTTATTCTAAGCTCCAAATGAAGATGATAATTACAGTTTTATCATTATAAAAAATCTAAAAAAGACAATTATTGACATACTTTATAAGATACAAAACATAAGAAGTCAACCTTAATCTAAGCTTAAACTTGATTGGAGCTAAATAAACAAGTTTAGGTTCATCCCTATTTGTAAATTAGACATATTCAAAAAATTGAAATTTTATTTATTATATTTTATTTGAATTTTCTTAAATAGCTTAAAATTACTCAATTGAAAATAAAAAAACTTTTTTTATGAATTTTATTTTAGGACGAATCTATAAATAACAAAAAAGGAAATAATATAATTAAGATTGACTATATACAATAAAAATATTTCAATTTAGGCTTTCTTATGTTCTTGTGTTTGAAGTCTCACTTAAACTTATGATTGCCTTTAGGTCAACTTTCCATTTATCTTTTTTAATTTTATTTTTGTGTATTTTATTTGTATGTTATTTTTCTATTTTTATATTATTTTTTTATTTTTATGTTTAGGGAAAAAGAAATTGAAAATAAAAATAAAAAATGTAATCAAATAAGCCCTTAATTAAAAAAATTATCCTTTTATTTTAATTTAATTTGATTCAAGTGATTATATAATCCTAGTGGCGTACGGGACAATTGGATTGAGCTTTAGTAAGTCTCATCTTAGATAATTGGATTGAGCTACAGAAGTCCGATCTTATAAGGATTATAAGGCTTTCAATTCAACCACTCATTTGGATACCCTCTCCAAAGGTCCCAACTTTGAGGGAATATATTTAAGTTTATGCTTGTTTACTTCATAGATTCCCCGCCATCGGGAAACATAAAGTCATCTTCCTCCCGCTTCGATCCAGTCTCTATACTACAGTCATACGCTTCCACTTATATCATTAGTAAGGAGATGACACCGGCAGCATCTTCTCTCTCTATAAACCCCACTCTCTCCCCGCCTCCTCCTCCTCCTCCTCTTTCTTCCTCCACCGCTTCTGCTTCTTCAATTTGTTCTTTTTCATCTTTCCCATCTCCATCTTCTGTTAGATTTCCAAGTTTTGGTTCTTTTAGAGCAAAACGCATTTGTTTTACTTGTAAAGAAGCCCGCTTTATACATTCCGAGGGCTTGAAAAGAAGTGAAAGGTACAAAAGAAGCTATCTTTGTGAAGCTACAGGCGCTAACAACGTGACTATTACAGAGTTTAGAGAAGAGGAAGACAACCCTTCTCCTTTGCTCAATTCGGAGACCACTTCCAAGCCTCGGCGCATTGCCCTCTTTGTGGAGCCCTCTCCTTTTGCGTAAGTCTTCGTTTTCCTTTTTCTTTGATTTTGTGTTCTTGTTTAAATTTCCGGTTTTGATGTTTTGCTATGGTGTGATCGTTGACTTCTGGGCTGTGAAAAAAAGGATGGGAAATTGAACCTTAGGATCCTACCTTAATTCGATGGTGGTTTGCTATACTGGTTGATTCAGTCTCACAGAAAATAATTCAAATAGTTTCTCTTCATTTTCTGCACTTTGCAGTCTTGTGCACTCTTTGTTTTGTTCTGTAATTAAACATATGTTTGTGTAACTTGTTGCTTTTATGATTCTATGTTAGTGCCTATTCTGAACAGTGGATTTGTTTTTAATTATACTCTAGCATTCAATGTCTGTTAATTTGCTTTTGCCTATGTTAGTTCCCTTTGATGAATTCCAGTTGTTGAGCCGTCCATTGATATTAGCAGATAAAGTCAGGGATTATGAGTGCGGATACTCTTTCTACTTGAGTTCGGCTAATTGAATGACACTGGTTTCTTTTCTATTTGCAGATATGTGTCAGGTTACAAAAATCGGTTCCAAAACTTCATAAAACACTTGCGTGAAATGGGGGACGAGGTAATCTCTACTTTCTTCTTTGAATTGGAGATGCATGTCTGTAACTTTGATTTTTTTCCCGTCTGAAGATCTCTACCTAATTGAGGTTTTCAAAGAATATGAGGTGCTTTGTAATGGCATTAGTTCGGCTTTTTGGTTATAATTGTTTTCATGTTGATGGACTAACTATGTGGCTTCCTAACCATGACATAGGTGATGGTTGTAACAACCCATGAAGGAGTGCCTCGGGAGTTTTATGGAGCAAAGCTGATTGGCTCACTGAGGTTGATAGTCTTAATCCCTAACTTCATCATAGCATCATATAAATGGAAATGTTGAGGCTGATATTTCTTTTTAGGCACACTGAAGTTATTATCTCAACGTCTATAATTGTTGGAACACCTTCCCATTACTTGCCCTGCTTAATTAGTTTTTTAAACTCTGCCTTCTAATACTTTGCCTTTTTAATGGTGTATCTGTATAATCCAAAAATCTGTGATGTGTTAAACCTACATTACAAGTTCCTTTCATGGTTCTCACAAAGTCTCTTCTTTTGAAGCTTCCCTTGCCCTTGGTATCAGAAGGTGCCTCTTTCTTTAGCACTTAGTCCGAGGATAATTTCGGAGGTGGCTCGATTTAAGCCTGATATAATTCATGCATCTTCTCCTGGAATAATGGTAAGCTTTGCATTTGAAGAACTTAAGAATCAATGACCAGTGGGAAGAAAAACTCACTGTCTGCAATCTCTACTCTAGGTTTTTGGTGCTCTCATTATCGCAAAGTTACTCTGCGTCCCCATAGTTATGTCTTATCACACCCACGTCCCTGTGTAAGTGCTCTTGTATCCAGTCTCTTCTGAAAGATGTGCTGACACTAGTCTATGTCCCTTTGTGCTTTTTTTTTTTGGGTTTATATTGTATATGACAAGATGTTATACCTGAGATTGGTCCTTGATTTGGTTTTCAGGTACATCCCAAGGTACACATTTAGTTGGCTAGTGAAACCAATGTGGTTGGTTATAAGTATGAAGTCTTTCATTTCCTTTCTTTAAGTCCATTGCGACTGCAAATGGCTTGATATTCATAGTCTCAATAGTATCTTTTTTTCCCATCATCAGAATTCCTTCATAGAGCAGCTGATTTAACGCTTGTGCCATCAGCTGCCATAGCAAAGGATCTTCAAGCAGCTAGAGTAACAGCAGGTGAATGGAAACATCCCATTCCTTGTCAATTTCCACTTTAAGCTTATGTGCTGAATTTTTTTGCTCGTCTGTATCTAAAAATGTTGTCTGTGGGAGTTTAGTTAACAATGGTGATTGCATCTTTACATGCTTCTTTGCCAAATTATCATATTTTAAGATGTTGCATGTTCTTTTGCTATCATTGAACACTAAGCCAAATGACTGGCTTTGTGTTTTTATCCGTTTTCTTTTGTTTCCAGCTAATAAGATCCGTCTTTGGAATAAGGGTGTTGATTCTGAGAGCTTCCACCCTCGATATCGCTGTCATGAAATGAGAATGAGATTGAGGTGAAATCAATTCTTTTTTTCTCTGTCAATTTTGTTAAAGATTCATGAGAAACATTTCTTGAGTTCTGTTGTTGGTCTAACAGTAATGGTGAACCTGATAAACCATTGATAGTCCATGTTGGACGACTGGGAGTTGAGAAGAGTTTGGATTTTCTCAAAAGGTATCACAGTATTCTTCTCCTCTGTCTCTCTCTATCTCTGTGTCCATCTCATAGACACACATACATTCAGAATCACGGAGCGTTAATAACCATATTGGTAGATTATTCATGTCTAAAGCAAGATTCTCACCTTAAATTGTTTATAATTTGTGAATACATTTCATGTTTATGTATGTGCATCTGAAAATTTTGGATTCTTTACAAAGTTAGTGAAACCATTGGTGAACTTTATTTGACAGTGTCATGGATAGAATTCCAGAAGCACGAATCGCCTTCGTTGGAGATGGCCCTTATAGGTAATGAGGATGTAAAATAGTTCTGAGAAGCATATTTTTTCGTCTTCTGACCTTACACTGCTCAACCTTCCACAACTGAATGCTTAAAGTCTAGATAACTTTGTAGGTTGCTTCTATTTTCCAAATATAAAACTCATTCGGCATTTGTCCTGTTTTGAGAAATGGCTTCTCTCTTGGCAGGGTGGAACTAGAGAAAATGTTTACTGGAATGCCTGCAGTTTTTACTGGAATGCTTGGAGGAGAAGAGCTTTCACAAGCATATGCCAGTGGGGATGTATTTGTGATGCCTTCTGAATCGGAGACGCTTGGACTCGTCGTCTTGGAGGCCATGTCTTCAGGGATTCCAGTAGTAGGAGCTCGTGCTGGTGGAATCCCGGATATAATTCCCCCAGAGCAGGAGGGAAAAACCGGCTTTCTCTTCAATCCTGGAGATCTTGAAGACTGCTTGGCCAAGCTAGAGCCTTTATTGAATAATGGCGAATTGAGAGAAACAGTCGGTAAAGCAGCACGAGCAGAGATGGAAAAATTTGATTGGAGGGCAGCAACTAAAAAGATACGCAACGAGCAGTACAATGCTGCAATTTGGTTCTGGCGAAAGAAGAGAGCTCAGCTTCTTAGACCTATTCAATGGCTGCTAAAGCGTATTTTCCCATCTCCAGAAGTTCACTACCCATGATTTGAGCACTTTCAGAAGTTTGCTTTGACAAGAATTTGTGGAACCACAGTATTTAAAAGGAATTCATCAGTGTTCGCCGGTGGTCAATACCCACCAGTATGGCGGCAACAGCCCTTTCGGAGGGGGTTCGGTTGCCTGATTGTTTGACATGTTCACCACAAGTTATGGTCAATTGTGCAGCTAAAATGATTGAATCCAGTGAATGGAAGTCTACAACACCTTCCTCTTAAGAACATTGAATTCATGGAAGGTTGTTGTGCAATTGTAAGTCCTGTGAAGTGAATAAATCTCTGTTGCTAAAGTCACGTTTTGTGACTGTTACGAAACTTAATTTCCTCTCATGTCTTTACCTATTTTTCTTTCTTAAGACAAGGAAAATGAAATAAGTGGACAGCTTCTTCAAACTCAGTAAAAATATATTAGCTTCTTCAAACTTGGTAAAAACCTATATGTTTTTATATCGTCAAATTAGAAAAAAAAAAAGAAAAGCAAAGGGTTTAAGGTAAATTATTCAACTTAATTGTCCATAATTATTTCTCCTTGACTAAAGAAAGGTAAAAGATACAATTTGTTTTATAATATTTTAAAAAAAGTTTAACTTCCTTAACAGTTTTAAAGATGTCACTCTATTCTTTTATCATTTGTGAAATAGTATATTTTGTCTCATAATATTTGAAAAGTTAGGTAAATTACATTTAATATTTGAAAAATAATTCAAATTACTCTTTTAATATTAATTTAATTAAAATTTTATTAATTATCTACTTAACAGTTTAATAAATAAATAATTAATTAAATTTTAATGAAATTAATGGTTAATTAATATAATCTTAATGAAATTAATATTAAAAGAGTAATTTACACTATTTTACAAATATTAAGAAATAAATTACACTATTTTATAAATATTAGGAATAAAGTAGTATTTTCGAAAATATTGAGGAACAATTAAGGGCTTGTTTATTGTCATTTATTATTTTTATTTTTCTGTTTTTGTTTTCCAAAGTATAGAAACAGAAGAAAAAAATGCGTTTGGTTGCATTCCACTTTATTTTCTATTTTCAAAATCAAAAAAATAAAAATAAAAATAGAGAAATAAGAAAAAGATATTTTTATGTGTTTTGAAAACATATTTTATAAAAAGATTTTTGTACGCTGAATAATTAATACAATTTATTGACTAATAATGTATTTTAAAGGTGTATAAGAGTATTTTTATCCAATAATTTAAATTTATTTTATATTTAATTATTATTATTAATTTTTTAATTATAAAATTTAACCACATATATTTTATATTTTATTTTTTATTACAAATGTCAACTAAATAGATTTTTATAAGAAAAATAGGAACACAAAACAACAAGATATCAATCAGTCTCTAAACTTTTTTTAAATTATTAAGAGTAAAATTGGACCTTCCCCGCTAAAGAAATATCAATATATGATTAAGGTTCTAAACTGTATAACATATATTTAATTGTGAGTAATATAGAAAACAGCAATAAATATAATAACAATGAAGTTACTATCATAATTGCAATTTACACGAATTATAATACAATTCACAGTATAATTCACGCTATTATAATTAGTATGATAAACAATTGTGCACTTTAATAATATTATGATTGACGGCAACGGTGATTATAAGTCATAGTTAGCATACCACAATATTATAATTTGTGCAATCCTCAATTTAGAAGTTTGTATTTGCTTTCTTCAATTTAAAAGATTTTATATGACCAATCAAATGGTGCAAGCACTATAAAAATCTAATGCTTTAATTTTATCACGTGGGAAATTCAAAGCCTACCCCCCAAGGTACAAATTACACGTAACGGCACTAATTATTAAATAAGAAAAGGCTACAAAAACAAATCACAACCGTCCAAATCATTCCTCTATCCAATCACTCCCACACGTTTTATCTATTCAACTCATTTGAGTATTTGACCATGTTCGACCACATTCAATCCCTTCCCGAATCCCGATTTTAGTTTGCACTACTATCGTGCGGTCACTCACACGGTTGCTGATACGTACTGCATAAACTCACCGTCCGATTCTAGCCCCGCCATGGTATCAGGCGCTAACAAAACCTCAAGATCAACGCTCCCCGCACCCTCTCTCCCGGGAAAGGCCGAGATCTTACCGTCAAATTTATTGGCCCCACCACTCCTCACAGCCAACGGTAGGCCCCACCCAAAATCATTGTTGTACATCGGAAATCTGGGAGAGCTACCCATCGTGATTGATGCTCCGTCGGCGTTCCCTAGCGGAAACAACTTCGGCTCACTCTCCCAATTCGCTATCCCCTTCCTCACAGTACTATCGCCGTGTGCGAGCACGTTTCGATGCAGTAACTCTGCCGCGTAGTTCAGGTCCCGGGAGAGCAGTTCGCCGGCGGAAGCCACCGTCGGGATGCTCTGAATCGCGTTCCCGAAGTAGTACGGGTCTAGGCGTGGCTTCAAACGATGGCGGCAGTTCACTGCCATCCTGAACGTCGTCGTTTTGGAAGGATGGAGTTTTCTCGCACGTGTCACCGAAAGCCACAGTTGTGCACAGAGGGATTGAAACGACGAGACTTCTGCCGTTTCGTGTTTGCCGTTATTACAGTTACCGTTACTGTAACTGCCGTTATCTTGCATTCCCAATATCTCGCTTATCAAGTTATGGTTGGCTCTGAGTTTAAGCTTCCGTATCGATTCTCTGCTAAAATGGAAGATTCTCTCCCGCAACGGCTCGCCATCGGAGAACGTAACCTGGGGACCGCCGTCGGGCAACTTGAGAACTGTTGGAGAATCGAACACGGTGGTTCTAGAGAAATCCGGTAACTTGGAGATTTTCTTGACGCCTTTGCATATCTCAGCGAAGGTGTTGAAGAAATGCCAAAACGACGTGCCGTCTGTGAGTGAATGGTTCACCGTGCATCCAATGAAGATGCCGTCGGCGAGCTCGGTCACTTGGACTGCGGCCAGAGGCTTGGAGTGGCCGGAGTAGCTGAGCGTCTTGTCGAAGGTGAAGAACTCCTTAAAACATTCGGGAACATCGAGAGGCGACAGAATGTTGCGGACAAGCAAGTGTCCTGCTTTGGCTTGCACGAATTCGACGCCTGCATCGTTGCAGAGGATGTGAACGTGGCCGTTTTGGTCGGTGATGAGGCGGCCGGCGAGGGGAGGGAAGTGTGAGAGGGTGACCGATAGAGAGTTTTTAAGAAATGTAATGAGGTCGTGAATGGAGTAAGGTGGGTAAGGGAGAAGAACACCCTTTTGGATGTATTGGCAGGAGAGCATAGGAAGGTCGGAGACAGAGAGCCTGAGGGTTTTAATGGCGGATTTCTGATGTGGGTATATGTTGCATTTAGAGACGATAGTTGTAGAAGAGCAAGGCATTTTTGTGCTATATATTTTCTCTGAACCTTGAAAGATTTTGATGTGCTATGAAGGGGTTTACATGGGAGGGTTTATATAGACGAGTGGAGGCCTAGGCAGTTGATGCTTGTCACTGTTTTCACATTATCCATTTGTTTAATAATTCTCTTTTTTTTCTTATTAAAATTAATAAAATTGAGTTGTTAGTTATTTATGATTTTTTAATATGAAAATAGCTAAGAATAATACAGATATTAATGAGAAAATATAAATAAAATACATAAATTGATGAAAATAATATAAAAATCAATAACGACAATATGTTTTTAGTTTTTATTTTTATTTTTAAAATATATAAATAAAAAATAATATATAAATAAAATACAGCAATTAAAAAATACAAAAATCTAAAAAAACACATAAAAACTTTAAAACAACACGTAAAAATTAATGAAAATACATAAAAATAAAAATAAAAATAAAAAGTTAAATCAAAACCAACGGAAAAAATCTTAAATCAAGTAGACTCTTATAAATTCAATTTACACATGTCAAGTTTTATTATCTTTTTCAACTTGATTGTAAGTATAACTTGATTTGTTAATTTTGAATTGGATTAATCTGATTTTTTATAATTAGATCATAATTAAACATTGCTTCTGTAAGAATATCTTCGTTGTATCATTCATAAAACTGAAAGCAATCTAATCACCTTGACCCAAGTAAAAACAAACACTCAACGAAAAAAGGAAAAAAAAACATGTAAATTGAAGTTGAATGCGGTCAAAAGACTGCATTCCTGTTCATCACCGAAATGGAACTGAAGTTCACACTTCTTGTCTATATTACAATTTACAACAACCATATGATTGTTCCTGGAAAAAGAACAACAATAGCAAGAGGGTCCCTTCCTATGTATTTTTTTCTTATTTAAATCTCGTATATGGTTAATCATTCGACGATGACATTCCTTATAGTGCGATGATGATTTTCTCTGAATCAATACAACTTACCCAGTAAAGCTAGGTCTAAGTTCGTGAATCTCAACATTGTTCAATAATTTGGGAAAAGAAAGGTAACCGATAATTTAGACCCTGTTTAATATTATTATTAATTGTAATTTTTATTATAATTTTTGTATTTTTGTGTCTTTTTTCAATTTATATATATATATTTAAAATTTTGTGCTATACTGATGTCTTATTTGTTCAATTTTTGTACTTTTTAAAAAAAATAAGAAATCAAAATAAGAAACTAAAGCTATACCAATCAGGATTTAAATTATCAGTCATATAGTAAGTTCCTTATAAATTCTTGTGAAAATTAAAAATGATGGAATTAAATATATATTAGACAGTAATGAAGCAAATTACATTTGTAATATTATAGTTACGATTACCCCCTCAAGTCAATAAATTGAATTAAAGTTGAGGGCTTGAGTAGCAGTACTTATTTAAGTGATCTTTAAATGCATTTGGTCAAAGATGGGGAAATAGATTTAAAATTTTTAATTAAAATAAATTTATTATTTATTTTAAATTATTGTTTCGTTGAATAAATCACTTAAAAAGAGGATTTGTAAGTTATTACATATAAATAATTTAAAATACGGTACTTATCATTTTATCAGTTTGCTCTATTAAAAATAAAATACATGAAAAACGTATTGTATAAATTATTATATATTTTATAGATTGTAAAATTTCTCTTCGAACTTTGCTCTACTTTTCAAAAACTTGAACTACATTTGATTGAATTTTTAGTTGTGATTTTTAATTTTGGATGTTATATTTTTTATTAGATTTTGTATATTTTATAAATTTGTGTTATTTATCTTAATTTTTGTATTATATTAAAATATTTTTTATTTTTATGATATTATTCATTAATTTTTATATTTTAAAAATTCAAAAATTAAATCTTAAACTTAAATCCCAATCAAACAACCCTGAAGAGTAACCTTTCATTGCTCCCATAATCCTTTTAACAGCCAACCAACATCATTAACTCTCGAAGGGTCAGTTCCCTAGTAATCAGGAATCATAATGACTTTAGATTCATAGTCAACAGCGTGTTTCTTTTGATTAATTATTTTAATATCGCAGATAATCAAAAGAGACACACAAGTCAAAGTCAACCATAATCCATATTCATGCATCCAAGAAAAGGAAAAAAAGAAAGATTACCGTTGAGAGTTTTTAATTAATTTTTCAATTTAAGAAAATTTATTATGGAAAATAAAATTAAAACGTGAGCTAAGAGAGAGGCATTTATCCCAACTTCTCACTTAAATTATTAAGTGGCTAATTATTTTATAGTTAGACATAATGCATCAATCACTTTCATGGTATCTACAAATTAATTTGGATTTTAATTGTTAAATTAGGTGTAATCAAGAAATTTAATTTGAAAAGAACATTTCAATCAATTCTTTTTTTTAATTATCACCTAGTATGTAGCACCGATGCCGTCCAATAAATTTAATTTGTATAAGGTGCTTAAGGTGAATATCCAAATTTATTTTCAATCTTAAGCTAGATAGGCATCTAATAAAGTTTTATTATGTTGTGATATATATTTTTTTAAAACGGTGGAACCCATAGCTATCATTTGGATGCGCACTAGATAAACTCCCAACTTAGCGAAATAACCTGCAAATCCCACCGAATAGTTAAACCACAATATCATGTGATAGGTTCAGGTGACTCAAGAAGAAGCACCAATCAGGAACTTGAACTTCAGACTATAGCATAAGTCAGCGCCTTAGGGGACTAGCCAACGTTAACTGAGCCAATTCCAAAATTCTTTTGGAAAATAAAATTAAAACACTAGCTAAGAGAGGTATTTATCCCAACTTCTCACTTACATTATTAGGTGTCTAATTATTTTATAGTTAGACATAATGCATCAATCGCTTTCATGGTATCTGCAAATTAATTTTGATTTTAACTGTTAAATTAAGTGTAATCAAGAAATTTAATTTGAAAAGAACGCCTCAATCAATTCTCTTTTTTTTTATAAAAAAAATAACTCCTAAATTAATTTTTTTTAAAGAACACCTCAATCAATTCTTTTTTTTTGTTTATTATCACCTAATATGTAGCTCCGATACCATCCAATAAATTTAATTTGTATAAGGTATTTAAGGTGAATATCCAAATTTATTTTCAATTTTAAGCTAGATAGGAATCTAATAAAAGTTTTATTATATTGTGATATTTCTTTTTTTTAAACGGTTGAACCTGCAGCTACCCTTCAGATGCGTACTAGGTAAACTCTCAGTTTGGTGAGATAACCTACAAACCCCACCCAATGGTTAAACCACATCATCATGTGACAGGCTCAGGTGACTCAAGAGGAAGCACTAACCAGGGACTCGAGTCTGAGACTACAACCTAAGTCAGTGCCTTAAGGGACCAACCCACTTCAACTGAGTCAATCCCAAAATTTTCTTTTGGAAAATAAAATCAAAAAGTGTGCTAAGAGAGGTATTTATCCCAACTTCTCACCTAAATTATTAGGTATATAATTATTTTATAGATAGACATAATGCATCAATCACTTTCACAGCATCTACAAATTAATTTTGATTTTAACTGTTAAGTTATGTCTAATTAAGAAATTTGATTTGAAAAGAACACCTTAATCAATTTTTTATTTTGGAAAAAAAGCGCCTTAATTTTTTTTTTGAAAAAGAAGACCTCAATCAATTTTTTTTTGTTTATTATCACCTAGTATGTAGCACTGATACCATCCAATAAATTTAATTTGTAAAAGGTGCTTAAGGTGAATTCTAAATTTATTTTCAATTTTAAGCTAGATAGGCATTTAATAAAAGTTTTATTATATTGTGATATTTCTTTTTTTTTTAAACGGTTGAACCCGCAGCTACCCCTTCTGATGCGCACTAGGTAAACTCCTAGTTTGATGAGATAACCTACAAATCTCACCTAATGGTTAAATCACACCATCATATGACAGGCTCAAATAACTCAAGAGGAGGCACTAAACAAGGACTCGAATTTGAGACCACAACCTAAATCAACGCTTCAAGAAGCCATCCCACACTAGCTGAGCCAATCTCAAAATTTTCTTTTGGGAAATAAAATTAAAACGTGAGCTAATAGAGGTATTTATCCCAACTTCTCACTTAAATTATTAGGTGCAATTATTTTATAGTTAGACATAATGCATCAATCATTTTCATAATATTTGCAAATTGTTAAGTTAGGTCTAATCAAGAAATTTGATTTGAAAAGAACACTTCAATCAATTCTTTCTTTTTTTTGAAAAAGAACACCTTAATAATTTTTTTTTGGAAAAAGAAGACCTCGATCAATTCTTTTTTTTTTGTTTATTATCACCTAGTATGTAGCACCGATACCATCCAATAAATTTAATTTGTATAAGGTGTTTTAGGTGAATATCCAAATTTATTTTCAATTTTAAGCTAGATAGGCATCTAATAAAAGTTTTATTATGTTGCGATATTTCTTGATCATTAGGTTAAATAATTTTCTTCTATCAAAATTAATCTGTTTTTTTTCTTTTTTTGATAAAACAAAAAATCAATCTGCTATTGAAAGGGTTTTCAAAAAAATTTTCAAATTCAAGTACTAATTTAAAAAATTAAAATTCATCATCAGTGATTGTGAATTATGTCTGAACCTTAATAACAATGAAAATCATAAAATTATACACTAAATTATTAAAATAATATTCTAACGTTACAAGATATGTTCTATAATAGTAAAACCTACAATCGTTATTTTTCAAATATATATAACAGTCTGCAAACCAGGTATTTTAAATAATTTATTTAATAATTCTGCTATTTAAACCACCTTCGGCAATCTTATCCACAGAACACCTGTATCTAGAGATGAACTAAAGTGGAAAAGATAGAAGAACAAGAAGAATAAGATTGTTCGAATATGCTCATTTCATTTCATTTCCTCTCAAAATATGCTCCTTCCGTTTCATTTCCTCTCAAAATATGCTCCTTTCATTTCATTTCCTCTCAACAACTACGTGAGGACAGAGAGACGGTAGGAAATTAAAGGAAGTCCCTGTTTTTCACGAGGAAGAGACAAAATGTAATGGCCAATAAAATTCACATTCCAAATGACCCCACCTCTCCACTAATCTTTGGTATTTGGTGGCTTAATCCTTTTGCTAATTATCACTCAATTATTGGAAACCCTCGTGGTTGTTTATCCATTGTGCATGTATGTAATGATTCCATTCCCCATCTAGCTGGAGGGTGGAAATTAAACAACATAGATCCGTGTTCCAATGGCTTCTATTAATCTCGAATTAAGAAATTTTTTTTCAATTGAAAGAGAAAGAGATGCATAATGGCTTGGTGGGAGATGTTTTCGTGCATTTAGAAGTCTTAAATGGCAACTAATTTAGACTTAAGAGGCTCTCAATGGATTCTTCGTGTATAATTTAATAACAGGCAAATGAACTTTTCGTTGATTATAAAATTAATGTGGAAGATAATTCCGACGTAAACACTATGTGGAAGACAATTTCGACGTAAACACTACAAAATCAGTCTTATGATAGAGAAATATTATAAATATCTTATTCACTTAGTTGATAAAAGAAATTCTAATTTTGACATAAACACTATAAAATCAATCTTATGATAAAAGAAATATTATAAATATCTTATTCACTTATTTAATAAAAGAATTTCTCTTTATTTATATAAGGTGAACAGTAGTTACGGATCTAATCAAAATCTCTCTATATTCAGATTTTAGAGACTCGTTTATAGGTTTTATTTTTCAAAAACAGACTTAAAAAATTTTATAAGGAGAGGAAACGTGTGTCAAGACTCAAGAGATCCAAAATAAAGATTGTCTGACTCTAAAAAATAAGTTTTTTGACCTAAAGAAATGAGCCTAAACAAATAGTAAATCGAAAAATCAGGATTGTATAACTCTTCATAATGTAAAAATTTTGAATTCGAGCTCATCAAATCGAGCTAAGTTGGAATTTGAACTATAGTGATTTTAAAAGAAATTCACTAAAAATAAAACACAATGTCTTTGATATATCTTTTGCATTATTTTGTCTTTTGGACGATGAACCCTCGAAATTTTAATTCCTCTAATGTCTGGTGCAACCACAATCAATCCCCCTGTCTAGCCATAACTCACAAGCTGAATATGTAGCTATTATTTAAATAATAATAGCTACGTATAATAGCTGAATGCATAAGTTCCTCTAGCTAATAGCTATGTATAAATATTCATGGCTATGATTTAGACCACAGCCTAATATGTAGAAGCAAAGCTTTGCCAAATTCCAACCCCATAGCTCGATTCTTGGCATACATTACCTGCAATGGAGCTCTAATAATTTCGGAGGCTCCGGCTTTTGTTAGACTTTTAGGCCTCTAGTAAGATTCTTAAGTTGAAAATTTCCTACATTTTTTTAATCGATGATGAGTCGTTGTTTAGACTTGTAGATAACACAAATTTTTCTTTTGAAAAAAAAAATTTATGACAAAGTTAGTGCGGACTTGTAAACAAAACTTGTATGACAAAAATAATTTATTCTCACTTCAATGTAACTTTCCGTTTATATAGGAGACGTTATATGATTAAGTTCCTTCGTCAATCCCTGGTTTAAAGTAAAGCAAGATATGACCATCACAAAAGTATGAATGAGTTTGATATGATTTTCATCCTCTTTGATCTAATGGATTTAAAATGAATTCTTTGGTAAATCAATTGCATATTACTTTTTCTATTTCTAGAATGACACAGCTGATAGTGTGATAATTCAAAGGTAATTCATAATTTTTTAGAGAAATTTAAGAAATTCAAATTTAAGAACTGTTAGAATAATGTTCTAATAACAAAAGTGACTATTAAATAATATGAAATCGTAAGTTTATACCAAAGGACAATAAAGCTTTTACAACCCAAATAAAATATAAAACAAAACATTTCGTAATAAGTGAATATAGTAAAACGATACTTGGTTTATGTATGAACAATGTCATTCTTAAAAATTTCTATTTTTCTGTCTTTCAATGAGAGAAAAATGACGGTTCCTAAGCATATAAATAACAACGTTTATGGAACTGTTTATCTGCTAACTTTTTCCATATGTAGAAGGATTGGAGAGCAATGACATCGTTCTGGATAATCGTTTAGCTTTTGGAAACCAAAACTCCATTCTAGTTGGAAATTTGGCGAGTTAAAGAACCCATAAATTACATACCAAACTCATCCGCATTAGTCTATTAGAAAAAACTTGATCTCGAATTTGAACGAAGATCAAGATATAAAGGAACTTCCAAGTTATGAAATAATGACAAATCTAGTAAATTTGTTGCTTAAAAAATTCCCATACTCTCTAGAAGATCAATTACATAAGCATTATTATTGATTTTCTTTAATACTGTATATGGTTTGTACCTCTTGGTATATGCTCGTATTGGAAACCTCTTTTTATATAGAAACACCATAACCTAATTACCATATTACAAGCCTCCAACTAAACTATGTTTGTATGCTAGTTGGCTACCACAAGTTTCTATTTCACCTCTTTATGCATTTGTATCACCTGTTCAGTCATATGCTTTGTTCATCGATATGCTTAGTCAGAATACTAGTCCCCTCACCTTTAAGTAACTAGATCAAATCTAGGATATGCTAAAGTGTCTTGGTATAAACAATAGAGAATGGACATCTATCAAGAACATTGTATATTGCATTATTGCATGTAATCTCTACATGTGATGCTGCAATATCCCATTGTTTAGGATTATCTCTACAAATATTATGGATTAAATTCCCTAATGTCTTATTAACTACTTTGGTTTGCCTATCAATTTGTTAATGGACTATGTTACTAAAATCTAAAGAAGAATCAAACAACTTCCACATTGTACATTAAAAGTAGCTAATGTACTTATTGTCACAATCTAGAAAGGTCGTTTTTGATACTCCATACAGGTGAACAACTTTCTTGAAGAACAATTCGACAATGCTTTACTGCATCAAAAGTTTTTCTATAAGAAATAAAAATGAGTCATCTGGGAGAACTTATCAATAACCATAAGCACCGAATCAACTCTCCTTTATGTTCTAGGTAGTCCCAAAATGAAATCCATACATAGTTCTTCCTAAATATTCTCTAGCATAGTAATGGCATGTACAACCAAGTATTTTTAAACTATCACTTGGCCCTCGAACAAAAAAGAAACTTCTTTACATTTATAAATTTTCAAATCACTTATTCCTTTAAGGATATTATAAAAACATATAGTTGATTTTCGTACTTCAAATATCCATCACTTAAGTAAAATTTATGTGTAGGTTAATTATTTGAGACTTTATTCCATATCTCTGCAAAGTCTTTATCATGTTCATAGTCTCTCTTTAGCTGCTTAAATCCCACTACTCAATGCTTAAGATAAGTAATAAGGACGATCTCTAACTTAAAGTATCAGCTACACGGCTTTGAATTTTTTACTTGTATCTCAATCTAAATAGGAATTCTTCCAGGATTTAACTCCATCTTGGATGTAGCACAAACTCCTTCACAATTAGGTCGTATTCCCAGTTTTTAAGGGCATATACCACAGAGTAAAAATCTTTATCATGGATACACTATCTCTTGAGCTTCTTACTAAAATATGTTATAAATCTTTGTTTTAAGATAAGCCAGCCCCTATCCATTAGAATTAAAATTAACCTTAAATAACTTATCGAAGTTTGGTAAAGCCAAAATTGGCAAAGTATATGACTTCTCCTTTAATGTGACAAAATTCTTCTTCCTCTTTCTCTTACTAAAACTTTCCTTTGTTCAGGAACTTTGTCATTAATGCTATAATAGTGTTGAAGTTTTTTATGAATCTTTGATAAAAAGTTATCAATTTATGAAAACTATTTCTCACATTTATTGGTCTAGGCCAAGTTTTAATTGCCTTGATCTTGGAATCATCTACTAGTATCCCTTTGATAGATACCATATAGCTCGAGAATAACAGTTTATCTATCATAAAACTATAATTCTTAAGATTGATATACAACTTGTTCTCTTTTATGACTATTAATATGTACCTTAAATATATCAAAGGCTCCTCCCCAAAATGATTGTAAACGAGAATATAATCAAAATATACCACTACAAAATTTTCAATAAAGAATTTTAATACTTGGTTCATTAATTTCACAAAAACAACTGGGAATATTAAACAATCTAAATGGCATCACTAGACAGTCACACAACCCCTCCTTCGTTTTGAAGGTTGTCATTCACTCATTACTAAGTTTGATCCAAATCTAATAATAATCATTCTTTAGTCAATCTTTAAATAAATCACTTGGCAAAAACCAACCTATCCAATATTTCGTCCATTCTAAGAATTGGAAACTTGTATCTTACCTTGATTTTATTGATGAATCTACTGGCAATACACATCCTTTAACTCTTATTCTTCTTCAAAGTTAATAATATTGGAACTATAGAAGGACTCACACTCTTTTGTATAAGTCTCTTTTACAACATATTTTCTACTATCTCCTTTAAGATCTCACTCTCTTTTGGATTCATCATATAATGAGGTAAATTAAACAAACTTGCCTTTGAGATGAGATCAATGTAATGCTGCACTTCCCTCATAATTGGTAACCATGGAGTATCTCCTCAAATGTAAACTGAACTCTTGCAGTAAAGGTCATACTAACTTAGGATGTTTCTCCATTTGCATTTTAGCTCACGCATCAACACTTGTTTAACTACAAACGCATGTATCTGTCTTGTATCCTTGACCTTTGGTTCAAACATTTGTGTAATAGATAGGAAAACACTTCCTTTTAATGATGTCTTATTGGTCTTCAAAGGTAACAATGTGTACTTTACCTCATCCTTCTTTAACCTTTATTTATTGCTTCTCAACGAATATTGAGCATCTACATCATATTATCAAGATCTTCTAATGAAAAAATGATAAACAACCATATCCACGACATTATAGTAAACCTCATCATAATACTTAACAATCAAGAAAAATACCTTATAATGGTATGTCACGTTTATCTTATCAAATACTGTCTTAATATGTCCCAATGTATATGAATTAAGGTGCTTCTTTATTGCTAATATCATCTTTCTTGTTGTGCCTTTTCCAATGATTTTTTCGTAATTCCCAGTATTAATAATGCGTTAAACACCTTATCATTAATGATACATCTAGTTCTAAACAACTGTTGTCATAGGTTTTGATCATCTTATTTAGGAACCAACATCATTCTTTTAATCACATATGTTTATCCCACATCACATCATAATTATCCTCCTCATCATCACCTGCCTCACAATAAATTCCTTCATCTTCGTTATCCCTCTCTACAATATTTATAGTTTTTTTTTTCAAGAGACACTCATTAGACCTGTGCTCAAACTGGCTGCACTTAAAGCCCTTTTCCAACAGTTGGTTTAGAGCACGTTTGGTATCACTTCTCGTTTTTATTTTTAGTTTTTATTTTTATATATGTGTTTTGGTTTCTGTGATATTTTTATTGGTTTTTATGTTATTTTTTGGGTTTTTATAATGTATTAGTATGTTATCTTTTAGGTTTCTGTGCTATTTTTATTAGTTTTTGTGTTTTAGAAAACAAGAAACCAAATGGATACCAAACAAGGCCTTAGCATATTAATTCTCAACCCTTTTCATTTCTTTATCTCTTCTATCAATCACAACATCTTTTCCCAAAACCTTATCTTCTTGGTAACGATTGTTACTACTGTTATCTTATAAAGCATATTTTTATATGAGTTTAGATCTTTTATTAAACCTGCAACTAGCATTCAAAACTATGTATGACTCTACTTCCTTGTTGATAATGTTGATATTGTTAAAACACTATCTACTCTTAATTTGATGGTAAGAACCACTCTTTAGCAAGCATTTCAACTTATTCCATGTTTAAACTGAACATCTACCTTTATATTCTCTTCTAAATTGGATCCTTTCACATCATACAAATGCTCCACCTTTCAATCGACATACCGCTATTTTTACTTTTTTTCTCCATTAGAATCTCAAAGTAATTAAAGAATCTAGTAACCTCTACAATTCAATCTAGAAATTTTTCTATACCAAGGCTTCCATTGAAATGTGAGATATCTACTTTTAAACCGAAATCTTCCACATCCTTGTCATCACCTTTACAGGTGTTTCTCCTCCTTCACACCTCATATAGTTGATAGCATTCAAACCTATTCGGTTCATAGTTGTCTTTTTCATCCCAATCTCCTTCATAGGCATGTTCCTTATAAATAGGAATTAATATGCCAATAAGGTCTCCACAAGTCAACTCCTTTCCTATCCTTCTATTGTCACTCCACCTCTCATATGCATTAATTTAAAAAGCATTTAGATGTTCTACAATGTCTTTAAAGTACTCATCAAAATATTGAAATTTGAGATCTATCTGTTGCTCCAAATGTCACGTTAATCGTTACAACATCTCATCTTAAGAATAGAGGCTCTAGTCTCCTGATCACAATCAAAACGACCATAATTCAAAGGTAATTCCAAACCTTTAAGAGAAAATTAAGAAATTCAAATTTGATAACTTTCATAATAATGCTCTAATGAAAAAAGTAGCTATTAAAACATAATTTGAAACTATAAACTTAAACTTAAAGATAATGAAATCTTTTATAATCAACATAAAATATAAAATATGATTTTTTATAATAGATAAACATAGTAAAATGACGTTTAGTTCAAATATGGTTGATTTTGTTATTAAGAGCTGTTATTCTTTTGTCTTATAACGGGAGCAAAATGCTGGATCCTAGGTAGGTAAATGACACCATTTATCAGGATTGCATACTAACTTACTTTAGAAAAACGTAAAATGGCACTTAGATGAGAGAATAATAATGTCATTCTGGATAATTATTTAACTTATAATGTAATAGCCTTTTTTTTTTAAATGGGGATTAGAATCCTAGACTATGGCAGAGAAGTGATATAATGGAAAAGTTATAAATTGCATTTCATTCATATGCATAACAAAAGTATGCACACATGAATTATGAATTATGAATTAGTACATATAGCAAAGAATGTATATGCACTTAATTTACTCATTCCCAGGTATGAAAGGTTAAAATGATCATGATGTGAATTGTATATTGTGTATGTCTTGAATTTTGATTTGATTGATTACAAGAAATAAAGTTGAGTCTAGGAAA
Organism: Pinacopodium congolense; assembly: GCA_028565735.1. Lineage (NCBI taxonomy): Eukaryota > Viridiplantae > Streptophyta > Magnoliopsida > Malpighiales > Erythroxylaceae > Pinacopodium > Pinacopodium congolense. The sequence goes on along the minus strand of JAOXYD010000004.1, from coordinate 18,653,697 downwards.
AATGTTGAAAAATTAAGATGATTAAGTTTAAGCTTATGAAGTAGTGACATTTGGCATGGAAAAGGTAGTGATAAAGGGCATAATTAATTAGTTGACAAATGACAATAATGAGTAGGTGATAAATGGTCTAGCCTAATGGTGTCATTTGGCAACAAAAATTCAAGACAAATGAAGACTATACATAGGGACATATGACCTTATAAGGAGGAGATACCTAGCACCTAAGTGTAACATTTTTTAAAGCAACCTTAATGTGGTTTATTTCTTCTTCTTTCTTCCTTTCTCACCACCAAATTTATGTGCCCTTGAATTTATGTTGATTTCTGTATGCATAGAGAATTGATTTAGCTTGATCTTTGAGCTGGAATTTCAACTAGAAAAATAAATATGTTGTTGAGTTAAGATGAATTACATATGATGTTCATACTTGATTGTGGTGGAAATTTCTGCATAAACTTGGATAATTTTATGTTTTATTTTTGTATATAAAAAAACAATAGGTTAGGGATGGTTATATGGATGATTTAAGTTGGGTTTTGAAGTATAATTGATGAAGAATTCATGCTAAAGATAGGTGATATTCATGTGTTTTTAACTCTGAAAAATTTGAGTTATAGGTCGAATTACAGGTTTCAGTTTTATCTTCATTTTTCGACCAATTTTACATATTGTTAAAGTAAGATTTTGAAGAAACCCAAAAAATAAAAGTTATATATATAGGCCTTACCTTAACCTCAGTGAAAACGGCTTGATAAAAGAGTGACTAAAGCTTAAATTATGCTTGTTTCCCTAATACTGCCTGTGATAGACCTCTGTATAGGGAGAAATTTTGGTTTCACTCTCGCAATCTATTTTACATATCATTTAAGCATGAATTTGATGAAACTCAAAGAATGAAAGTTTTAGATGTAAGTCTTAGCGTAATCTCAGTGAAAACATTTTGTTAAATGAGTGACTAAAACTTGAGTTATACTCTTTTTTTTCCTAGTATTACCTATGACAGACCCTTATGCAGGAACCTTATATTATTTCTTAATTTTTTAGGACTTTAGAAATCGAATTAGTCAAAGCATAAAATATAAAAAATGATTATTGATGTCTTATTAATTCTTTTGTGAAACATTTTGACTAGAAGAATCTAGATAAGTTTATGTAATTAAATTGAACTCAGTAAACTGTTTTGATGTGGTTGAGTTCAAATCTGGAAATTATGATTTGTTTAACGAATACATGAGTTCTTTTAATGAAAACATGATCTTAAGAACGTGAGAAATGTATATAAGGTATGGATGAATGATCATTGAAGAACATGGAGTAATTTTGAATGAGAATTGAGTAACTATATGAATATGTATTGCTGGAAAAAGTTTGGTGAATGCTTCGATTTAGCTTGCTAAAATTTCAAATTTAAAATAACCATTATGTGAATGTCATAAGAGACTTTGATCATGAAAAATATTCAAGGATAACTGTAAAAGATGAGTTGATAATGATATAACGATGTTCTCATGAATAAAATGTGATTCAAAGTATGTAAGCAATGAATTGAAAGTTATCAAGTGTATTAAGGCATAAACCTAATTGCAAACTAAATGATGTTCAAGTCATGATGTATGA
>JAOXYD010000004.1:18629215-18644819 GCA_028565735.1 Pinacopodium congolense | reverse complement strand
TTAGTTAGTTGATTACTACTGGAAACATGCATAGGAGTAATAAACCCACTCTTAACTGGTCACGAACTACATGACAATCAATATCTAAGTGTTTGATATTTTCATGAAAAATAGGATTAGCAATGATATATAAAGTAGCCTAATTATCACATCAAAGAGGAATGAGAGTAAAAACCGAAATTTGGAAATCCTTATAAAATATGATAACACAATAATTCACAAACCGTTGAAGACATACTGTGGTATTCTACTTCAACAGAAGAATAAGAGATCGTAGATTATTTCTTGGTCTTTCAAGAGACCAATGCAAACCTAATAAAGATGTAGAAACCCGTGAGAGACCTTCTGGAATCAGTGTAGACAAACCAATATGCATCTAAAAAAGCTTGGACCTGAAAATCATTAGCAACAGGAAAAATAAACCTTTGTGAGGACAACCTTTAAGATATCTCAACAAATGCATAGCATCATCCCAATAATGCTCACGTAGATGCTATAAAAATTGGCTCAATTATTGGACAGCATGTGAAATATCGAGTCTAGTGAAACCTAAATATAACAATCTGCTAACTAAACGTCTATAAGGCCTTGGATCCGAAAGAGTAGCATTGCCATCAAAAGTAAGCTTAAGCCCTTGAGATAGTGGAGTTATAGTAGTTTTAGCATATAATAAACCAGCATCTGTGAGAATATCCAAAACACACTTTTGCTGATTAACAAAAGTCCTATGAGTAGATCTAGCAATCTCCAAACCTAAATAATATTTGGCATGATGCAAATCCTTAATAGTAAACTAAGCTTGCAAAAATCATTTAACATTAAAAATGTCAGTTTCAAAAGGACAAATAAGGAGAATATCATCAATATAAACAATAAATGACAGAAAATAGTTACCAATATGCTTAATAAACAAGCATTGATCATTCTTGAACTGCTGGAATCCAAAAGAAGTCAACTGAGCAATGAACTCTAAATTCCACTAGTGGGAGGCCTGGTTAAGACCCTACAAGGACTTCTTAAGTTGACATACCTAACCAGGTGCAGCTTTAGAGTACCCTTCAGGAGGTAGTATGTAAACATCCTCAGTCAAATGGCCATATAAAAAAACAATATTTATATCCAATTGATGAATAGGCCAAGAATAAGAAGAAGCAATAGTTAGAAAAACTCTAACAGTAACTGCTTTGATTACAGGAGAAAAAATGTCAGTATAATCTACCCCTTCAAGCTGTTTGTAGCCTTTGGCTATTAACCAAGCTTTGTATCTGTCCACACTTCCATCATGTTGTAATTTTAGCTTATAAATCCACTTAGACCCAATGGCTCTCTTACTCAGAGGTAGCAGAGTCAATTCCCATGTATCATTCTCCTCTATAGTAGCTAATTCCTGCTATATAGCTTGTACCCACTCATGATGCAATAATGCTTGATGATAACATGTAGGTTCTTAGATAGTTGATAGGTTAGCCAAAAATGAAATGTGTGTAGGAGAGAAAATAGTGGTAGACTGAGTAAATGTAGAGGAAATAGGTAACTTAGAATCCAAAGAAGAAATATCATTAGTGCAAACAAAGTCATTTAACCAAACTGGTTTTGAAGTAATGCGAGTAGAACAACGTAACTGTATAGGAGGACAAGGAACAGTAGGAAGAGAGGAATCAGAAGGGGCAAAATCAAAATTAGATGGGAAATCTGAAATAGGAAGTAGTAAAGAGGCAGTGGAGGAAGAGATCTGAGTAGAGGTGTAAGGAAAAGAGTATTCATGAAAGATAATATCCCGAGAAATTAGAATGGAGGAAGAGTCAAGATCAAAAACTTTGAAGGCTTTTTAGCCTTGAGCATAGCCAATGAAGACACATTTATGAGTTCGGGAGTCCAACTTATCCTTATGTAGAAAAAAATTTATTGCAAAACATAAACAACCAAATGTTTTAAATATATCATAAGTAGGATGATAATCATAAAGAATTTCATAAGGAGTTTTCCAGTGTAAAACTGGTATAGGCAGCCTATTTATAATGTGTGTTGCGGTCAGAATGGAGTTCCCCAAAAAATTCTAGGTAAACTAACTTAGATCATTAGGGCTTTAGCCACCTGTAAAAGGTGCTTGTATTTGCGTTCAACTATCCAATATTGTTGTAGAGTATAGATGTAGGGCTTCTAATGAACAATACCATAATCCTTAAAAAATTGTTGACAATTGTGACTTAAGAATTTTAATCTATTATCAGAACGAACTACCTTAATTGTAATCAGAAATTGATTCTAAACCATGTTACAAAAGGTCTGCAGCAAGTGGAGGGTTTAAGATTTATGGTTTATTAAAAAATTCTAGCAAGCTCTACTAAAGTCATTAATTACAATAAGCAATTAATGCCCCCTTGTAAGTGAAGGCTGCCTATAAAGACCCCAAACATCTAAGTGTATAAGTTCAAAAATATGTTTTGTATGAATGGTACTAGATACAAAAGATAAACGATGCTGTTTGGCAAGAGGACAAACACCACAAGCAATAGCATCACCAGCAATTTTATTCATGAGTAAAGGAATATGTTTAATACATGAAAAGAAGAATGACCTAATTAACATTAACATTAGAAGCAACAGTATCATGTATTGAAGAAATAAATGGTAAAGAAATAGAATTTGCTAACATCGGAAATTTGGTAACAATGCTAGTTAAAAAGGAATTTCTATCCAAAATGTATTGTTTACCTACTAACTTGCTTATTCCCAAAATCTCCTTAGCCTTCAGATCCTATAATGTACAGTGGGAAGGGAAAAACTCAAATTTAACCTTTACAGTATTGAACAACTTACTAACAGACAATAAGTTGAATTTGAAACCAGAAATGTTTAGGACATTTGTCAAAAACAAGTTATTGTGAAGTCGTACATCACCTATATGATGTACAACCTTAATTGACCCATTAGGTAAATACACAAGAATATGACTATTAGGTTTTGAAGAATTGATTAAAAGTGATAAACTAGCTCATATATGATTAGATGCTTCAGTATCAACAATTCATGAATCATGTCCTATGTAATTAAAGTAAGATAAAGCATAGTGAAGATTGGTACTTGCTATAGCATCCAGATAAGCAAATTTGATTGAACTGGATCCAGTGGACCCAAAGCGTTCATGAACTTCATCACCTCAGCCCTCATTAATTCATAGATAAATGCAGTATGAGAAGTGTTATCCTTCTACTCATCTACCTTAAACTCAATTGTATTGGCCATAAAGCTCTATTCATTAGTGAATCCTTCTTCTTCTGCTCTAACAGGGTTTTGTGTCAGTCTGAAGTTCTATGAAGCTCAAAACAGCTGTCTCTAACATGACCATGCTTGTCACAATAATCACAATGTAGAAGCTTCTTATCCACCATTCCCCTTTTCTTACTTCCAGGTTTACTATAAGCATCCTTCTTTGAATAAAAAACCTTAACTGAGTGTGCACTATTTTCCATACCATCAGCCAATCCAATGTGTATTTCTCTTTGCTTTTCCACTCACAATATCATGGAGTATGCACGATTGACACTTGGTAAGGGTTCCATCACCAAAATTTGGTTCCTAATATTGTCATACTCCTCATTAAGGCCCATCAAAAGCTGCATAAGCTGATTCAACAATGTTAAATCAGCTACAATCTTTGACGAACTATAAGAGTAATGAGGAATTGGCATTAGACAAACTAGCTCATCCCATAGACGTTTAAGCCTAGTAAAGTAAGCTACCACATATTGATTGCCTTGAGAAATCGATGCTATTTCCCTCTGTAATTGGTAGAGGAGTGGTTCATTACACTCCCCATACCTTTCATCAAGTTCACGCCATAACTCTCTAGTAGAGTTTGAGTAGATACAAGCTTCGACAATCTCTCTAGATGTAAAGTTTAATAGCCAAGACCGAACTATGCAATCTACTCTTCTCCATTGGTCATATTCAGGAGAAGTTGGACTAGATTGCACACACTGACTATCTATAAACCCTAATCTTACTTTTGTACCCAAAGCTATTTTAACCAATCGACTCTAAGACAAAAAATTAGAACCAAATAATGATGTAGTTACAAGCATCATACCTGGATGATTAGATGTTTATAAAGTCAGAGAATCCCCATCCCTGTGCGATCGCACTCCAACACCGCTTCCATCAGACAATTCACTCACTGGTTCCATATCACAAAATAATACTATATCAAGATTGAATACCTTCATATCTTCAAAAACTCCAAAAAAAATTCTCAAAACTCGACTAAAATCGAAGCAAATGGAGCTCCATCGTATATCCATGACCCTAACTTCGCTCTGATACCATTTAGAGAGTCAAGAGTAAAAAATATCTAAACAACGTCATTAACTCATTCAGTCTTGTTTAATTACAGAGCTGCTTATATACCAGTCAAAATAAAGAGTTGACCAAATAGCATAAAAAAAAACCATACGCCAGTTTATTACTAACCCTGCTTAAATAATAACCATACACTTATACCTGATACACTGTAAATATACACAGTAAAAACACAGAACTGTCAACACTCTTGTCTGATTTTCTCTTTTCCTCGTCTTCTTTGTATTTGTTTAACAGTCTTCTTCTATTCCTAAGCAACTTCAGCCAACAATTAAAGTTATGATAATTAGACTAAAGTCTTAATCTTTGAATCTAAGTTTGATTATGGAACAAGTAGCAGAATTTTGTCCCCACTTAACAATTCTCGAGTTGAGAGGTAATAATGACTGCTTTGAAAAGGAGTTGAAAGTTTCCCTATTTTTATGTGGTAAATTAAGCAAGTGAAAAGTAATCTTGGAATGTGAAATGGATTAGTGATTAAACGAATGAGAGTAAAGAGAACAAGGGGTTGTGTTGGAATAAGAATGGATGTGCATTAAAAGGTTTAAACTTTTAGAAACTCACCATAAACCTAGATTGCAGACTTGTTTATATATAACATCAAACGAAGAAAAAAAACGAAAAAGACAAAGAACTTAAAAGCAGAGAGATCCAGAAACAAATCAATTCTCAAGGAGGTAAAGCTCTGAACTTTAATGTCCTCTCATTCTCTTTTTTATTCTTATGTTCTTAACGTTTTCCTGAGGGCAAAGAACCAAAGAAGTAGTTGAAAAAAGTGAATAATAGAATAATAATAATAATAAGACAAAGCTCAAATCTTGCCACTTGACACACAGAGAGAGAGGGAGAAGATTTATGGAAGATAAAAGCAAAAGAGAGTAAGAAACAGGTCAGAGGTGTTGTTGAGTTGTTAATGGTGGAAATGGGCGTATGTGGGCTCAACAAAAGTTACCAGAGATTGGCTAGGTCTTGGAAGCTCTCGTTAGTTCGGGACTTGGTTTGTATTCTTATTTTTTTAATGTTTTTTTAAGGAAAAAAGAAACTAGTTGATTGATATTTATAATTAAAAAATTAAAATTAAAATTTATTTAGTTAAAATTTGTGGTAAAAATTAATTTAATTGTGATAATTAAATATAATATAAATTTAAATTCTTAAATTAAAACATTTTTATACATCTTAAATATATATATTTGTTGAAAAATTATATCAATTATTAATACAAAACTTATTTTAAAACTTATTTTCAAAATAAAAACACGTTTTTGATTTCTCTATTTCTAAAACATGAATTAAAATAAAATGTAATAAATATATTTTCTTTTTTATTTTTTTAAATAAAAATAAAAAAGTGATAACAAATACATCCTAATTCATTACTTTGAATCTAAAATGAAAACAAAAAAGAAATCCAAGTATAACCCAGCTGAAGTTTCTTAAATTTATGTTCTTTCCAAGTATAACCCAGCTGAAGTTTCTTAAATTTATGTTCTTTTGGAAAAGATGAATGTCTTTTTCTTTCCTTTACTCTCTGTACTTCTTACACTTTTAGAGCATGTTCATTCATTAACTTGTTGCTTCCTATAAGATAATATAATGCGTAGTAGTCTTTATCATTAGGAAATAACAACTCTTTCAAATGAAGCATTCCAAAAAAAGTTAATTAGGAATCAAGCAATTTAAGTGTTAACAACACAAATTAATATGTTTGATATATTTTAATAAAATATTTTTAATAAATATGGTCAACAATAAGAAATAGAATATCATGGTTGTAATTAATAAGAAACAAAATTTCCAATAATTTGTAAAATTTGATTTTTGTTCTGAAATGTTATTTGTATTTGAAACTACAATGAGATTAACATATTGTTAATTGTGATTACTTGTTTGAAAAACTATCGAGATTAAGGTTATGAAGGGCCTGTTTTGTAATGTTTCTTTTTTGGTTTTAATTTCTGATTTTTTAAACATAGAAACAGAAAAAAAAATAACACAAAAATCGAAAAAACAATATATAAACTAAAAAAACACACAAATCTCAATAAAAACATACAAAAATAAAAAAACAATAATAAAAAATAAAAACAAAAATTAAAAGTTAAATTAAAAGGCCGGAGTTATCAGAAGATGAGTTTAATTAAAAATTAAAATAGAAAAACACCTAACCCTACGTTGGTTCTCTTTTCCTCATCTTCTTTGTATTTGTTTAGCATTCTTATTCTATTCCCAAGCAAGTTATAGTTTATGTTTAACTTAGCTAACAATTAAATTTACACTAATTAGACTCTAATTAAAGTCTTAATCTCTTAAATCTGTCTAATTATGGAACAATTCGTAGGTTTTTGTCCCCACATTAACAATTCTCGAGTCAATTGTTGTTGAGAGATGACAATGACTAGTTTGAACAAGAGTTGGAAGTTTCCAAAAAGGGAAAGATTATGAGTTATCCCTATTTTTATGTAGTAAATTAAGCAACTAAAAAAAATATTGGAATGGGAAATGGATTAGTGATTAAACAAATGAGAGTGAACAAGTGTTGTGTTAGGATAAGAGTGGATGTGCTTTTGTTGATGTGGACCTTATGATGTTGTTAAGGCTATAAATTAGGAGATTAAACAATATGATTAACTAATTCAACCTAATTAAAAACTATATGTTAGTATAAGAAAAGGGCATATTAGGCCTAATTAGGGTAATAATTTATTTTGGTCTAAGAAGTTGAAAGGCATCTTTGAGGAGACCTACCGATTAACAACTCTCAAGCAAGCACGCCGATTTGGTGGGATTAATCCTCTAAATGGGCTATGCTATCTCATTCACACTATAATATAAAAATTTAGTCCTAATTCGAAAGATTAGACCCGAAATAAATGAACTAATTTTAGTTTAACTAGATTGAGTCAAATTGAATTCGAGTTTAAGTTTTAAATATTTTTTTTGAAGTTAAGCAATCATGATAAATCGAAGTATTCTGACTCAAAATTAATGAGATAAATCATATTTAATCACATTTGAATTTGAAAATTTTGTTTCGGCTAAAACTTTAGGGAATTTTAATCCAACTCAACTGTTGCCAACCCTATTTACATGAGCTTGGATAAAAATTGAATTTTGATTTTTTCTTCATATTTAAGTTTGTTTATTTCAAAACAGTAAAAAAATTTATGGTCAATTTGCAATTGATTGCTTTAATTATTCTATCTATTTGAGACAATCTCTAAGGAATAATGAGATATGACTTTTCCTCTTCATTTTATGTTGTTATTTCATGTTCCTTAAGTTCAATAATACATTTAATTAGGAAAACATCATTCTATCATTTTTAATATGTAGCAATATTTGTCTTTGGACATATAAATAAGAGGACTTAAGAAAAACTGAAATTCATCAAGAAACTTGAAAAGGTCTTATACATTATATATATTAAACAAAAAGAAAATTTTCATTCCAACTTAAACAAAATGCTCTTACGATGCTTATTGACACTTGCTTGAGCAAATTTTCATTTCACTCAAGGAACAAATTGGTTCTTAAAACTTATCAACTCTTGGTAATCCTTATATTAGTCAGTTCATCGTTTTAACATTTGGGAAGATCCTTTGGAGGTGGTAAAAGTGACTGCTTAGGGCCTTTGCCATTATCCACTAAGAATGCCATCTTCAGTCCCCAAGTGGTGTGCACTTCTAAATGGCAATGCAAGAACCAAACTCCTACATACAACAAGAAAAATTAAAATTGAAATTAAAAGAATGAAGTTCAAATTATAATAGAGACAGTAATTTAACTATTAAAAAAATTTGCAATCGCAAAAATTTTACCTGGATTATCGGCTTGAAACCTTATGGCGGTCCATCCACCAGATGGTACTCCAACTGTGTTCCTCTCAACAGGATCATTAAGATTGAAATTCTGAGGATCCGTCTTTGAATTATAATTCCCAATTCCTCTGCCAACTACAAAGAAGTTGAATCCATGCAAATGAATTGGATGGTTCTCAGGAGCAATGATCCCAGTATCTTGCAGAACTAGCTGAACAGTAGCGTTATATGGCAACCTGTAAACTTTGGTTCCATTCGTGGTCTGCAAATTTGCAGGTCCAGGTCCTGAAAAATTGAAGCTATGGGGTGGATTTCCGGGAAAATCAGTGGTGAACACCCCTTTAATGTTGAAGAAATGAGCTTGAAGGAGTGAAATTGTTGGCATAACAAACGTGACATTGTTAATACCAGCAACGACCCTGCTTCCATTTCCGGCTTTGCATGTCGGACATGGGTTCACCCCAAGCCCGACGGTGAAGAACAGACTGTGATCCACCGTTAAAGGGACATTGGCGGGGAATTGCTCGGAGTTCAAGCTACGTAGGGAATTAACGAACTTGTTTGCGACTGCAGTGGCGTTTTGGGGAGGTGGAGTGGTGGTGGTTGTGGGGGTGTTGGAGAGTGTGCCGGAGTAATGCAATGTGGCGGTGGCAGTCATGTTGTCGACTGCGACCGGAGCATCCATGAAGGGTGAGGCGGCGACCAAATACTTTCCGGTGTTTTTGTCAGCGGTTACAAGTACATTTGTTGTCTGTCCCGGAGCTATAAGGACTGTGTCTGTTTTGAATGGCTTCACGTATGTTGCGTCAACTTCCACCACCGTGAGTTGGTGGCCGGCGATCGTGAAGAAGAGCTCTTCATTGAGTGCAGCGTTGATCAAACGTAGCATATATACCTTACCTCCTTCAACAGGCAAAGTGAAGCCACCTGCAGAAACAAGATTAGCTCTTTATATTAATCACTTTTACTGATTAAAAATAATGATTCCTTGTGTATTTTTTGAAAAACAAAAATGATTACCCTGTGAAGGACAACTTGAGACCGTTCCAGGATGGCCATTGATGGTGTGAGCATCCGATACATTTGGAGCTAAACCAGATTTCATGGCTTGATTGATCACAGCTTCAGTGTCCGATTTCCACCATTCGCCTGCATGTATGTCGATAATGCATGTATGATTTGTGGATGTGAAAAAAAAAATCAAACTTTAAGAGAAACATATTAAAAAGTTGGTAAGCATATTACTTTTTATAAAAGAGAGATTGTAATTTCTATTTTTTATATTGAAATCCTTCTATTATTATTCGTAATCTATATATTAATTATGATTTAAGTGCAATTCTTTAATATCCAATCCGATTTTTCTCATGTCATAAAAGTTCCAAGTTCTAAATTTGGTGACGAAAATTAATCTAAAGACTAGTTTAACTCACCTAACACAACCACAACTTCCTTATGTGGGGCGGGGAAGGGATAGGGGACACCACGCTTGGGAAGGATCACAATGCCGCCGTGCACGGTGGCTCTGAGCCAGAGAATGTGTGCATGCCACAGAAGTGTACCTCTCTGGCCTGTGATGGTGAAGTTATATACATAATTTTGACCTGGTTGAATAGGGCATTGTGTAATGTATGCAGGCCCATCAGCCCAACCTGTTCTGAGCTGCCTAACACCATGCCTGAAACAAGAATGAACCTGTTAAACCCTTAAGTCTAAGTTCCGGAATCATAATGGTAAGAAGCACGTCATGAAACTACCTTGATAAGCTGAAACTAAAGCTCTTATTTTTTCTAGTGAAAACTTGAGACGTGTAAACGAATCTCCGAGCTATCATTTGACTTAGAAATTACTTAAAATTCAGCAAGAGCTGCTTGTTTCTTTTACATACCAGTGGATTGAAACGTTGTACTTGACTTGATTCACAACTGTTACAAGAACTGTATCATCTTCTCTGGCATAGAGAGTGGGACCTGGGAACTGCCCATTTACTGTAACAATTGGCTTGCTTGAACACAGTCTGGTAGTGTTCTTCATCACCACCTGTGTAAGTTATAATCATCGTCATCATGCAAAAATGGTCAGTGTTTGTTCAGTCGTTGCAACTAATTTTCTTATCTCAAACAAAGTTGCTTCAATTAGACTGATAAGTGTTTATAAAGCCAAGTTGATTCAGCTTTACTACTTGGCTGTTGTAGTAGAAAACTACGGAATCATGCACCTACTTATCCGAAATCGGTAAAAAAGATAAAAAAAAAGATGTAATTAGATTATTAACAGGCAGTGAACCTTTATATGAACCTTTGTGTTCATTACATAAAAAACTCAAATTTTACTAAATATCATATAATATATTTAAAATATGTAAGCATATTTAAATACTTTTACAATATGTGATAGTAAAAAAGTTATGAAAACACGTAACCCGTCAATCATTTTGGATTCTGAATTCATGCAATGCATTTTAAGTATGATTTCTACACAATTTAACACTTACATTGAAGGTATAATGCCTAACCCTACAGTTAAAAATATCTATCATCTGCCGGTCGAAAATGGTTTTTTTTTAAATGATATCTCCAACCCTTCAAGGGTTTTGGATCTATCAATCCATGCAATGAATTATAAGCATGATTTGCAGACAATTTAGCACTTACATTGAAGGTGTAATGCCTAACCCTACAATGGACCAAAGCAGGGAAAAGGCAGGCCAGTAGGAGGAGAACAAAGCGAAACCTGAAGCAATCCATTCTGCTCCTGAAAACCTATCTGGTGTAAGAAATTGGCTTCACTTCACTCTTGAAAAGATTGTTATAGTCAGATGTCAGACTGACTTGCCACCCCGCCCTTATAAAGGGTTGATATGATACAGGAGAAATTGTTTTGATGTACTATCGTTCTTTTTTTTAATATTTTTTCTCTGTTAGGTGGGTGAGTAGAATCTTGGAATACAAGGTTTTGGAATTTGGAAGCCTAATTTCTTACATGTTACATAAAGTGTTTTCCAGGAATCTAATAGAAATCAAGAATCAATTAGTGGGAAGAAGAAATTCTTTAACACTTGGAAGACTTACCCTTTTGATTAAAATCTTAATCAAAGTCAAATTTTCGGTTTGATTCTAGTGTGCATGCTTCTTAAAAGATTAAGACATTATTAATGTCCATCGTGATGATAATTAGAACATTCTTATTTTAAGGGTCGTTTGTTTGATCTTTTGGTTGTAAATTTTGATTGTGATTGTTGTATTTTTATATTGAATTTTGTGTATTTTTATAAATTTTTGTATTGTCTGTTTTGATTTTTCTGCTGTATTAGAGTTTTTTTTTCGATTTTTGTGATGTTCTTTATTGATTTTTATATTTAAAAAATCTAAAAACCAAATCCAAAAGCTAAAGTCTTTTCAAACAAGCCTTAAATAATAAAAAACCATTGCTTTTAATTATTGGAAAGTTAATTGGGTAATACGATTGAATTACTAAAGAATCATTTGAGATTATTTTCCATAAATTTACATTTTTAGTCGTTAGAAAAAAAATCTCGTCCTAGCTTTCCTATACAAATAGTCATTACCATCAACGAATGGGGCTTTACTAACATTTCATCCCTCTAGGGTAGATTAACCTACTATATTAATTTTTTTCATTATGATCTTTGCGCACCATTTCAATGGAAATATATGCAATGGGCGAGTCCTATCTCTTATACCACATATTGTTTCTTTTGGCACCCTAGAAAGGGAATGAATTATGTATAATGAAACATCTTGCTAAGTGTTTTTGCTACCTCAAAATCACTATAAAACAATTATAATGTGTTAATAAGATATCAATGTATTTCAATCATAAGCAACCAATCTTATATAAAGGTAAAAAGAGTAGGAAGAGAGATTACAAACCAATATTTATACTAGTTCAATAAATAAAACTTACCCACACCACTTTTTAATACAATCTTGGAAATTCATTGTAATCTTTATTCCAAATGGTGAGAGGAAACCCTTGTATAATCAAAGGCTTCACTCTTTTCATAAATCATCAAAACTTCACTCTATCTCTTAAAAACATTTACAAAACTCATTACAATTCTTTAATAACCTTAACAACATGTATTTATAGCCTTAGAAGCATTAGAATATGTCTCTAACTAAATCTTGTCATTACTCACACTCAAACATTCATTAAATATAAGAAACTAACCATTAGAAATAAAACTCACCACTACTGGTCGATTAGTTTGGTACATTGATAAACTAGTTAGACATGCCGGTCGACTAATGACCTTATACTGGTAGTCCAATCTTTCACTAAATCACATAATCCTACTATGTTTTCACTTATATTGGTTGACCACTCACATAGATTAGTCGATTAATATATGTTATTTTACTCTATAGGATGCGCTATTTTATACGTAGTTCTAATACATGAAAATATTGGTTGAACATTAATGTTATGAAATTTACAATTGAATGTGCTTAAAACAAAAATGACACAGATACATAAGAGATACCAACCATACCTTCAATAAAGAAAAGCAAGAAAAAGAAATCAAAATGAGATGCTATAAAGGATGGTGAGCTTATGGAAAAGGATAAAGTAATTGCTACCCCAGATGATAATGTTTTAGAGGATGCAAAATCAAAGAAGAAATAGAAAAAATAATTATTCACACTGAATTAATAAAAATACCATAAAGATCAATGATTGTCACGTAGAGAAGAAGACAAAGGGAGTTTACATAAATAATCTAAGTTAGTTATTATTTTTATGAATTTGTTTTTATTTAATTAAAAACCATAACCATAATATCTAAAATACTTTAATAATTCAAAATAATTTAAAATATTATTTATATGTTATTTTTTATTTAAAAAAAAGTCATACCGTCATCTTGTAAGCTTGTTTTTATCAAATTTTCATGCCACATACTATACATTAATGGCTTTATAATGTGCAACTCAATAGAACTGCAATGGAATTAGGGTTTAGGGTACAAATAGAGTCATTTTGTAAGTGTTATAGTGTGAAATATTACCTAGATAATGACAAAGTGTTAGCTTAGATATTTTCTAAAATATTAGGAGTAAATTGAATATTTTACTTGCTATTTAAAGCATTAACTATCATGAAACTTCAAACCACATCATCAAAATGATAAGAATTAATGACAAGAATTCAAGTTATTATCATCATCATAATATAAAATAATTGGTATCTATGTAAGTATTAAAGGCATGTTTACATGAAAATCTTAATTAAGAAATTGTAATCTTTTATTTCAAAAAATATATTAATTTTATTTATCAGTCAAAATAGGTTCTTAAGATATGATTTCATTATCATCTTATCTTTTTTGTTAATATGAAATATATTTAAATTTATATCTTAATTTTTGTTAAAGAATTATAGTTTATTAATTTTCTAATATCATTTGAACGTGATAATAAAAATGAATATTTAGTAACAAAAATTGAGATTTGGCATATTTATTACTATTAAGATAATTCATTAAAGAAATGACCTCACATTATCCATTGAAAAATATGTCAAATATTTATTAGTAAATTTTATTTGAATTCTTAAAAATCATGTATTGCACTAATGACTATAGGTTAAAACAACTATAATGATTTTACATTATAATATTTAATTGTGGTGATTACTTCAAAACTTGAGTCTTTAGTAATGTGATCTCAATCATACAGAAAGACAAGTATGCTCTACACATTCCTCTTCAAAAGGATCTTGTGCATAAGAATGTTTTAGATCAATGATCTTTTCTAAGCTTAGAGTTATATGGGGACGACTTGCTTATCTTTGATCCCTAAGAGTCAGGCCTTAAGAATTGATGTCTGTTAAGAAAAGAAGAGATTTTGTCTCAGCTAGAATACTTGAGATTTTTGCAACAATTGTCTTTGTCTATCTCTTAGAGCTAGAATACTTGAGATCTTTGCGACAATTGTCTTCGTCTATCTCTTAGCTCTTAGAGAGATCTAGAATGTCTCATATTGTATAAGGTCTCCTGTCACACCATTTCTTATAACCCTTTGAGTTTGGAAGATTGACCTATACTTTAGAAATTTATCCTTAGGATTCGTTTGGTTCAGCTTTCCGTTTAAATTTTTTTTCATTTTTGTGTATTTTTATTGGTTTTTGTATTTTTGTTTTGCTATATTAGTTGTTTTTTTAGTTTCTATGCTATTTTTTAGATCTCTTTATTTAGGAAAAAATGAAAAATAAAAAATCAAATAAAAAAGCCATACCAAATATGCTCTTAAAGTTTGTCTTTTGTTAGTTAAAAAAACCACTAATAATAGCAATCTTCAATTTGAAAGTGGGAATCAAATAATCACACATATATCATTAAAATAATATGCTTATTTTCTTTATTATTTTGTTTTTAAATATGTTGCCAATAGTTAATTTTAGATTAAGTTTATATTTATGGCATATTAAATAAATAACATTTACTTATTTGTTATTACATGCAATTTTGATTTGTTTGTGACATTTTTAGCTAAATTTGATATTATCACTAATTTCACCAAATGTAATAGAGATACAAAGATAAATAATCTTTTATCTTATCATTTCCTATTTGTTATTATTTAATGCATTAAGTTATGATCTTAATCTTATTTTTGTATCTAAATAATATATTTATCTTTAAAATTAATATTGTACTATTATGATTAAACACACCTATTTATATAGATTGATGTTTTCCCTTTTTCTTTTTATCATAAATCTCACTCTTTAAATATTGTGTTAAGATACTATTTATATGTTTATATTAAATTTGAATGCAAATAAAGTGGCTTTAAGCATAAAGCAATTATTTCGTGATGCTTTTGTCATACCTTGCTTTTTTCTTGCTATTCGTTCAAGTGAAGTGGTGGTTCTTTTTTTTCTTATAATTTTAATATCTTAAATCTTTTCTCTTCAAGATTTATCTTGTTAAGGTTTCGTTTCTTTTCTTTGAATATTAATCATCACTTCATCTTTTTTGTTTGAGAAAACAAAATTGTATTGATCTTTAAAATGTAGATGTAAGAGTTTTGATTAACTATAACTAGGGAGGACTATAAATATAGTATCTTAAAGAGACTATAACCTCGAAACAAAACATAATTTGTACTTGTAGCCAAACAATAAACGTGAGTTGGTTTATTTTCATTTAGTCATTATAACTCAGTGAATTTGTTGATTATTTTACTACTGTTTATCACATATTTGATTTTCATCTGCAATTAAAACTATCGACAAGCTGTCTAATTAATGTGTTCTTCTTACTAGACTATGTAGTTCATCAATGATTCACCTTGCACTAGACTCTAGTTGACAAGTTGTAACTGTTAGCCCTATGGCACCCAAGAGGGGGGTGAATTGGGTGTTTAAAAACTTTTGCGGAATTAAACTTCTTTAAA
>JAOXYD010000004.1:18593787-18622408 GCA_028565735.1 Pinacopodium congolense | reverse complement strand
GAATTTTATAAAATTTGTAAAATAGTCTATAAACGTATTATATTGTATATTTTTTAACCTAACTTTAAACTTAAAAAAACTAAAATACAAATTTTTTCTTTTAAATTATTTATTTATTTATTTATTTCTGGTACCAGCCGGTATTAACTAATATTTGAATCCGGTATGAAATTGAAAATTTTCGTATCGGTTTGTGACCGGTACCACTGGTACTAGCCGATATGATAATGAAGACACTGCTTCAAAAATATGCTTAATGGCTATATAATGTTTCATTCTCTTGTCACACATAAATTCAACATTATTTAATAGTGTGTTTGACATTTGACCAACAAAATTTGATGCTTTATATTACATTTTGAGTGGATACAAAACTTACACTTAATATAAAATAAACTCAATATTTTAAAATAAAACAAATAAATTAAATAAATTGAGCATTATACTTTAATGATAACCTCTCATATTATGATTTAACTTTGGTTATTCCAAATTAAAATTGACTAATAATAAATCTTTTAGTGAAAAAGAACTAATAATAATAATAAAATCAATTCAAAGTAAGATTTTAAAATATTTTATTTGAATTTTACCTAAATATTTTAATTGAAACAAGGCCAAATTTTTATTACAAGTATATCTCTTAATTTGTTAAATTGTTTATTTAATATAAATAATTAATAAATTATTATGATTAGACTCAATGTTTTTGTCTTCCCTTATAAGCATTACAACTTCAATGGACTGTAAGACTTTTATATCTTTTTTAGTTCATTTAGGGTATCAATTTACGTAGTGTTCAAATAACAAACACAAAATTTTGGTTATAAAAATTGTCAAAACATCATTTAAAGAGTTTGCTAATTTCATAATTTGGCCTAAAAAAGAGCAAAAGACCTACTTCACATGCCACCGTCAGTCAAATAACAAATGAACAAATCGTTAAAAGAACCGGTGATTATAATTTTTAATTAATTAGAAAGTACCAACCAAGAGAGGGTTATCGTACCAAAAATATTTTTAGTTTTGAAAAATCGTACCAAAAATAATTGCTAAATGAGTAGGCGCACGTGTTCTACTGTACGGACTACCCCCCCAAAAAAAAAAGTCGTATCGGAGAAGGTCTTTTCATACTCATCATGCATTTGTAGCCTAAGTTGTTGTAGATTACCAAAGTTGTGAAAAAAATATTTAATTAGAATATAAAATTAAAAGTATAAAATTTTAATTATTAGAATAATATTATCTAGATTGATATTTAAAACAATACTTTGGAAGCACTCAATGAAATGGAATGAAACCATATGTTATGATAGGCTTCCATGGAGAATTTGTTTATGCTTGAAGAGAAATTATGAATGTAATCAATTGACTACAACCAATATTTAATAAAAGGTAAACTATAATTTAATTTTTTGGTTACATTTAATTTTATAATAAAATTTTAATTTGTTATAAACAAACAATCCATTAATTCTTATTGTTAATTTTATTCATTATATAAATTGAACATATTTACATTAGAAAACACATAAAGTTTTAATAAATTAAACTTCTATGACATTTCATGATAGGGAAACTTTTACATTATATTTAATAATATAAAAATTTTAATATTTAATTGATATTTATTATTTTTAGTAAAATTTTCGATTAGATATACAATTTATTTTTAAAATATTTGTAAACTTATAACTTCTATATCATGAAGCATTACAAGTTTGATTTTCTTAATATATTAGAATTCGCCACGGAAAATGATTAATGATAGATAAGCTTCAAAACTAAATAATAATGGTACATTATTAAAACCGATTTTTAAATAAAACTTTAATTGTTTAATTAAAACTAATTTTTCCTAATTTGAGTTATGTTCGGGTTCAACGTCACAATTTTTGCAAGTACAGTAAATCTTAATATATGATCAAATTCATGTTACATTTTTTTAGTATTTAAACTCGAGTCCTAAAATGAGTTTTTAAATTTGTATTTAAAAACTCATTTACATTTAGCACTTAATGCATATAAGTAATGAGTAGTAAAATTTTAATCTTAATTATGAGAAATTTAACATTAAATCATAAAAAAAAGATTTAGAACGTAGATATAAAAATTTTAAAAGCCTAAAGATTAAATATATTATTATACTGTTATATATTGCATTGCAAGTAGTGATGGTGACGTCCGGCGGTGAGTCACGAGATAAAACCCGGCGTCTTTAGTGGCTGCGTTGGGTACAGAGAGTTACTCACGCCGTCGACTCTGAACTCCACGTGTAAAAAATGGGTCCCACCTCACGGCCGCCACCACCGTGACCACCATTGCAGCTCTTTAAGATGGATGTCACGAGGTCCCATAAATGCCCAAAGTTCTCTCTTACACTCTTTTAAAGACAATGAAGTATGAATGAATTCATGAACATATGAACTCGCACGTGTGAACTCTTGTGTGCGTGTGAGAGAGTGAGAGAGAGCAGTCCATAAATTTTGGATTAATTTTTAAATTTTTAAATTGTAGATTGCAATTTATAAATTGATGCGGACCACAAATAAAATTTCAATAAATTACAATAACAAACTGAATTGTGATGTGCATTGTGTTTAAATTTCATTTTTAAACAAATGAAAAAAATATTTTTACTTCTAGTCAAATTTATTTATTTATTTTTTCACTTTCTTTTAAAATTTCTATTTTTATTAAACTATTTTATTTTTATTTTTATTTCCGTTCACAATTTTTGTCTTTAATAACTTTTCTAAGGGCTATCTTATGTAGAAAATATTGAGAATGACCGCTTAGACTATTAGCTCAAATAATTATTTAATATTTCTATCAAATATAAGTTTTATGTCAAAAATATGTTTTATATCATAACATTTTATTAAAATTTTAATTTAGCAGTTTTTTTATATTTTTTATATTTTGTAATACTAAAAAATACTCATCCCATTTTAGATAAGGTACAAAAGTTATAAAATTACGATAAGAATTTACTTGAATCTTTTGTAAAATATTGATATTTAAGGGAGTATTTGATATAGTTATTGGTTTTGATTTTTAATTTTTAATTTTACATGTTTTCATTAGAATTTTACGTATTTTTTATTTTTATATTGTATTAGTATTTTTTAAATTTTATGTGTTACAAAAATAGAAATGACATCCTCTAAAAAACTTCTTTAGAGATTTTTAAAAAAATTGCTGAGTAGAAGGCTTATAAAAGCCCCAAAGATTTTAAAAACTAAGAGCTCCAATAGTCACTGTAAAAATATTTCTCTTATAATAATACTCTATATGTTGTAGAATTTGTCTTTCTAAGATTTTGATCAGTGTATTAAATATTGTACCGGTATCGGTATCGAATTGACTTTGAAAACGATATTGTACCGATACCGGTTAATATCGATACCGTTTCGGATAATTGTTTAAAATTATAAATTAATTTATAAAATTTACAAAATGGTCTATAAATATATTATATTATGTAACTTTAAACTTAACTTTAAACTTAAAAAAACTAAAATACAAAATTTTTCTTTTAAAAAATAAAAAAAATTATTTTTTCTTATACCGGCCGATACTAACTGGTATTGACTGATAACGGCCGATATTATCCAGTACTGACCAGTATCAAGTGGTACCAACCAATATTTGAATTTGGTACTAATTTTTAATTTTTCGTACCGCTTTTTAATTAATACAACGCGTATCAGCCAGTACCAACCAGTACAATAAGAAAATTAAAACGTTAGTTTTGATTGATAATTCTCCGTATCCAGAGTGGATATGCAGGTATAAGTGGGAAGGCAAAGATCTGAGACATTTATTCTTTCTTCAAAGTGCTTTGTCCCCTCCCTTCCTTCCAGTGATCCCTCTCTCTCTCTCTCTCTATATAACCAGAAACACAACAGTAATTTCCAAAACATACACACATACAACAATTGCTACTGTTTTTTATGATGTGATAATATCAGTAGGCGTGTCTTCTTCGCATGAAATAGCTTCAGGTTAAGTCCTGGTCTAGTTCAGACAGAGCCCCACAAAAACATTTGTTTTACATTAGCAAACAACTGATACCATCAGCCTGGCTTGTCTCCCTCAAATCAGTCTTTCTAAAATACCTATTTACGTGTATGTGTCTTTGGAGATGGTGACAAACAAATTGTGGTGACCACTATAGCTTGCTTCATCCTTGTTTTTTTTTTTCCCCCTCCATCATAAATAGTGCCTTTCTTTGTAATTTATGAGATGCAAAATATCTTCATATTAAAATGAAAGATTTTAAAGATGAAGTTAAATTTAAGAGGAGTAATTATCTAATTTCTTTTAATATTTCATGAATTAAAAAATGGAGCGATTATGCAAACAGAGGACAACAATTATCGACCAAACCAAGTCTAAAAATTGAGTTTGGTATACTTTTCTTGTTGATCTAGAAGTATTTTTACTTTTACAAGTTAGTAGGGATTCAGATTTGTTATAAAAATTCTTTTAAGAGGATTTAAAGAGAATTTGGACCAGATCTAAGTGGGTATTCATATATATATAATGTAAAAATACTTTATCTCAACTCAAAAATTTAAAATAATAACTTTTATTATATATGTATCTTTATATTTATAATTCATTTGTGTCAATTTATAATGAAATTTTTAATAAAAAATATATACAAAACTGCGCCATCTAAATTATGTGATTCGTAATTGTGTACTCTCATTCTTTAAACTAAAAGTTGAATTCACCTTATTTTCATTTTATCTATTTTCGGGAAATACCCTAATAGTTAATAACGCTAATCTTCTTTTAAATCAAGAATAAAATATTTAAAATTCCTTTTCGCAAAAGTTGATAGATTGCACATCTATGATAAATGACCAGAAAATGTGAGTGAAATTTACTAATTATGATGTTTCATTTTATAACCATTTCAAACTCACCTAGCTTGCTTTATTATTATTATTATTATTATTATGGAAATATGAACTTTATTTAATAGGCCCCTATAAGGTTAATGATTCTGACACCCAAAGCAGCCATAACTTGGACTCATCACACATGTACACTATAATGCAGCTCCAAATCAAGCTAGATACTCAAAAGGGTATTCATTACTAAATCGGAATACACTTGTAAATGCATTGGCTCGTGTACATGGGAACGCAAATGCAAAAATCTAAAGTTGGTAGAATGGTCTCACAGCCGAAAGGGCAGGCTCCTAGCTTCATTGTGTCAGGATTTTTTCCAGGTGATGACAAGGAAAGGAGGAGTTTTTGATTAGTAGTCTTCAAGCATGCGAAAAAGAGATCAAGATCATGACACTTTTGGATATGTAGAGGCAATATTTTAAGCTTTGTTTGCTGTTCTTTTGTGGGCAACTGAAGATTCGATAGTCAGAGTTGTAGTTTTCTTTTTTTTCTTGTCTCTTAAGCCTTTTATGTAGTGAGAATGAGCTTTCCTTTCACCCCCTTTAATTTTTTTGTCATTTACTCATTCAAAGTGTTAATTATGTTGGACGTTTCTGTCACTTCACTTTTCTTTATTTAGGGAATGTTTGGTGTGGTCTCGTTTTTTTTATTTGTTCTTGTTTTTTAAAATACAAAAATTAAAAAAATAGTATAAAAATTAAAAATAATAGTACACTAATACAGTATAGAAATCAAAAATAACAACACAGAAATCGAGTACAACACACAAAAACTAATACAAATACATAAAAATCATAACTAAAAATCATAACCAACCGTAATACCAAACTACCCTTAATTTTCAAACTATTGAAATTATTATCTTTTTAATGTGAAATTATTTATCTATTATACAATTCTTTTTGTTGTATTTAGTTTATTCTTCATCCATTCATACTTTGAAAGTGAGTCTCATATTAACACTTAAACATTTTAATAATATATCGTTTTAAATTTAAAAAAAGAGAAGCTAATGAAATATAATAAATAAAGTTGTATAATTATTAAATAATATCAAAACGAATGTCGTATTAAAAATGTTAATATTATGTCCTTTTAGATTATAAATAAATAAAATATAATGAGTATATTTGTATAACCATTAAATTAAATTATAAAGTGATACCTTTTTAAATAAAGATTCAAATTGAAAATATTTAATCATCATTGAAAAGAACAAAATAAACCCTAATTACCATTTTTATTTTTAAAAAACCCTAATAATCATTGTTAGGTAGCACATACTACTAAATATGCTATGACTACTTCGCAAGAAACTCTTGAAGTATCTTACAATATATGTTATGCAGCTTCCTGCCGGCCCCCATTATTAGTTTATTATTCTCGATCAACTGTGAACACTGGGAATTTACTTTTGCTTTGTTTATAGGGTAAATGCACCGAAACTCTCATTGAAAATGGAACAGGATCATGTGATTAAACTAAAGTGGTTTATTTATGTCCAGTTTACTAATGATTAGAGTTAAACTCTCTCTTAACACCTAAATAAAATACAGCTTTTGTTTGACTAAGTGATAGTTGGATTCATTTTGAACCGTTTATGATACTAATTGTCACCAGAACTTATTTCGATGTAATAGAATTGTATAAAATTGTCAAAATTCCTGTGACAACTCTAGTATTAAAGTTATACAATTTCTTTCGGATTTTCTTAAAACAAATAATCTTTTTTTTTTGTCTTTTGTTGAATCTTTTTCATCGCTTAATAGATAATTGGTTAAGCCAATAACTTTATTCATGTTTTAGAATAGAATTAACTAATATGTTAACTAATCGATCGAATTGTTTGGATCTTCCTTTTCTTTCTAAAGAAAGGAAGAAACAAATTTTCTAATGTAATTGTCTCTTGTTCTTGTTTAATCACCTTGGTTTTAAAAATTATTTCTATTATTAAAATTGTTTCTTCTAGATTAAATAATACGATAGAAAGAAATATAAAAGAGTTTCTATTCATTAATTATAAATAGTATTGAGAATCTCACGTTAGTTGTGATGTGTGGATTAAAATTATTTACAAGATGTGGTAAATTTTACACCTTTAAGTGTACTTTTGAGAGTAAGTTAGGCTCGTTTAACATAGTATTAGAGCTTTACTATGGGTTAACATACCTTCTTGAGTTAGTCCCGACGTAATTGATCTTTGCAGCCCAGATTTGAGCTGAGGGGGGTATGTTGAGAATTCCACATTAATTATGATGTGTGAATTAAAACCATTTATAAGATGTGATAAACCTTACACCCTTAGTGTATTTTTAGGAGCAAGTTAAGCTACTAACAACAATCATTTAGAAAAAGTTGTTAAGTTAGAGGTAATTATTAGACTAATATATTTATTAATTTAAATGCTTACTTTTCGGAAAAAAATATTAGACTCATATATCAAATATTGATCAAATCTTGCAATAGAAGTTAGTAATTGAAACCTATGAATCTAACTCTACTCTTCTTTTGGACCGAAAATAGAATTTATGGTAAAGTTGATAAGTTAAGATATAATTATTATACTCATACATCAAATATTGATCAATTTTGCAAATATAAGTTAGTAATTGAAACTTATGAATCTAACACTAATCTTCTTTTGGACCGAAAATAGAATTTATGGTGGTGCAGTTAAACATCAACAAAAATAAGTGGGAAGATAGACATGCGTGTTCATAAGATTCCACGAATTTAGCTGAAGCCAATTGAGTGAAATAATGGTGTCTTATTATAACCCTAAACCATTATAGTCCATAATTACACATCCCCATATACACAGTTCCTCTTGGTCTTTGTTGAAGAATATTATCAAAAAGAAAATTCAACTGTGAGTTAGAAAGAAAAAAAAAGTAAGAAGCCATCATTACAAACGAAATATGAATGCAAAAGTATAAAGAGAACTTTACCCCACCCAGCTCATGCAAGCACATATTATTCAGGACCTGTTTTCTTATCATACCCTATTAAAAAACAATGCATAAAAATGATACCCCCACTTTAAACAAAGCCACCATTTTGGACCCATGCACATGATCTTTGTTCACATTTTGCTCTATTGATTTGTGGTTTTGGATCCTGTTTTATGAGAGAAAATTTCCTTCAATTAGTTGAAAAAATAATTTTAATTAATAAATATCTTAAGTATTCAATCAGAATATGAAAACTTGGTTAAATTTATCTATTTTATTCTTCAAGATGAAGTAATGAGAGGGAGGAGTTTTTAATTAAATGAAGAGAGTAAAATTTATAAATTATAAAAAAAATTAAATTAATTATTAATTATAACATAATCAATTATAATTTAAAAAATCTTTATTTATTAAGTTTAAATTAATAATATTAATATAACTATAAAATAATTTTAAATTTTCTTTAAATATACTTAATCACAATAAGATTATTCTGAAGTTGAAATAATTATAACTTCGGTTACATTGATTTTAACTTAATGATTCGTTTGATTTGACTTTTTATTTTTATTTTTGTATATTTTTATTAATTTTTATTTTTGTTTCTGAACTGTTTTCAGTTTATATTTTATATTTTATTTTTATATTTAAAAAATAAAAATTTAAAACAAAACCAATCATCCCCTAAGTTCCATTAACTCAACTAACAAAAAACCCTTATTCTGCATCCTCACTTATTCCAATCCTCATCTAAAATCTCTTCGATTTTTTGAGGTTTCATTCATGGAATTCTCGGAAAGCTAATACTTGAGAAGTCTGCTCCTACACAAGTTGAATTCTCGTATGGCCATGATTAGTCTAGTGCCTGAAACATTAGCCCTCACATGGAACATAGATCGGCCGTGTAGATCCTTAAAAATTGTCCATCTTCTTCATAGCTTGCAATTATTCACGTAGAGTTAAGGAATCCCAAGAAAGTTGAAGAGAATATGTAGAGTGAAGGAATCCCAAGAAAAGGGAATTTAGAGTTTGGCATGTTACTAAAGCCAGACAAAAGAATATATACATATATATATTCATGCTTTATGAGAACATTATTTCCATACCTTCTTAGGGAGTTTCCAAATATCCCTACGTATCTCTGATGCTGTAATAATAACTGAGAAGAGAGGAAAGCCACCATTATTCACTGACAACGCTTTGATATCTACAATAAAAAGGTAACGTAGGCCTGTAGATTTACATTAGAACTGCACGAAAATCATTGATAAATTTGGTTTCAAAGCTGAAGGGGATAAGAAAAAGGAAAAGATGATGGTTGCTCTTTTTCTTTTAGCATAGAGAGCCTGCTTAGAAAGGATGTATTTTACCCTTTTTATTTTTGGTTATTTGGAAAGGGTGAGTGTTTCAAATAAAAAGTCTCGTAAAAGAAAGATCGAAAATTTTTTTCTTTTTAATGAATTTGCAATCATTTTTAGATATATTATGGGTAAGATTTTAAGTGTAAGTAATAATTAGAATTAATAGAATTAAGTGTAATAGAAATGGCATTTTAACGAAATTGTATAAAGTTTTAAACAACAAATTCATTTAAGTTGTTAAAGTAGTGAGTGACCATCTCCTTGCACTAATTCATGGTAAATCTTGGCAATTGGAATCATAATTTTAGACATAAATAGAGAAGATAAGTTGATTCGACTTTAAATTTGAGTTTGATAAATTTTTAATCCAAAATTCACAATTATTATTCAAGTTTGGATCAGGTCAATTTTAAGTTAGCATACTAAATCAAATTTAAAGAAACTTAAATTCAAACTCATAATTTAAATCTATATATTAAAAAAAAGTTTCCCTATCAGTTGAGCCACTCTTATCATATGAAATCATGGGCGCTGGTCATGACTGACTGCCTCCCGTCTGTTTTAGTTCTGAGCCCAGTCTCCATATCCATGGTGGCCTCTTTTGATATTTGGGTCTGGAACCACGAACCAAACTATTCATGAGAAGAGATCACTTCAAGCCCGTTTTACATGCATTGTAATGCCTGATAACCACGATTTGTGTTGCTGATTTCTTTTTTTTTTTTGGGAATAATTCACTGTAGGCATTTATGGATTATAGGTAATATAATAATAATATTATTATTATTATTTTTATTATTATTTTTATATTATGTATATTATTTTATTACTTACCGCCTATAAATGTCCATAGATTGAAAGTCGGTTAATCAGTTCCTTCTTTTTTTTGTCTGCAACTCCATTTTGCTTAATTGTGGGCATTGTGCATGTAGCATCCATGCCACAATCTTTTCACGTTTGCTTTAAAGGCTTTAGCTACTTACAAATAATCGGACTTCTTATGAATGAGTTCAACGGAAATATAATGAAAAAAATCATCAATAAATATGATGGAATAATTATAGTTACTCATAATTAAAAGAGTAAAAAGCTTACAAATATCAGTATGAATTAATTAAATAAAATTTTTGCACCTGTTAACTTTAGTTTTTCTAATGTCGATAGTTAACTTTTCTTTTATGAATACAAGTATTAAGGTTTGAAATTTTAAGGTTTTGTGGAATCCCTTTTTTTTTAATCAATCTTTCCAATTTTTACTTGAAAATATAACCTAAGTGTTATAAAATAGAAGATTTTTCATTCAACCTTAATATTTTGTGTTAATAGAAGAGAATAAATAGTAAAAAGGGACACATCCACTAAATTAAACTTGTAAAGATTATCACACAAATTTATATTTCCTACTAAAATAGTACAAAGTTATTTTTCTAAATCTAAAAAGAAAAATATAACTAGCTCTATCTAAAATAGATATTAAAACTAAATTCTTCCTAATTGAACGTGTGTAAACACTTTCATATAACTATAGAAAATGTCTTATAGTAAATTGTAACTTGATTCTTCCTAAAAGATAACTTTGGTTCTTAAACTATCTCCTATGTATATACACGG
This sequence comes from Pinacopodium congolense, assembly GCA_028565735.1. Lineage (NCBI taxonomy): Eukaryota > Viridiplantae > Streptophyta > Magnoliopsida > Malpighiales > Erythroxylaceae > Pinacopodium > Pinacopodium congolense. Next base: position 18,611,560 of record JAOXYD010000004.1, on the reverse strand, counting down.
CTTTGCACTAGTTTGCTTCTTTTTGCTTGTCATTTCTTAAAAGTAATTGATAACTGGAGTTGTAGTACCTAACCACTAAATATTCAAAGGCATATCAATAATATTTTATTCCAAAGGTATATCGATAGTATTTGATTCTAAGTACATCGTTATCAAAATATTAGCTTTCTTTTCTAATTTAATCTTAAATTTTCTGCAATCTGCCTTCTCATGTCCAAATTTTTTAGTAATAATCACAATTTCTTTTGAAACCCTCAATGTGGGAACATTGGAGTCTAAGACTATTCCTTACCCATTTCTTTTATCAGTCGTATTTGTTTCTGGAAAGACTTATTACTATTGGTATTCTTTAGTGGAGACTTCCTTTTCTAACATAATAATTCTAGTTTATAACTATCGCCTAGCTTTTTGCCCTTCTTTTCTTTGTGTCATCCTACTCCTTAGTAAGAATCATGGTCATCTCTTCTATAGTTCATTGCTCTTTCTAAGTATTGTACCTAAATCTCATGGAGTCAAAATTAGATATAAGAGATCTCATGATAAACTATACAATGTAGCATAAATTGATTATTACTCAAAATTGAAGAAAAAAATCATAAGAATAACATTAATATACATGTAATAAAAGATCGTCTCTTTCTTTAAATTCCTTAATATGATCCACAAAAGTGATTATCGAATATTAGAATCCATTAAGCAACCAAATGTATCAATCGATTATCGATAGGATATTAAAATTGTATGCTAATTCATAATATTTGATATATTTTTATCACTGGTTCAAGTATCCTATCAAACAATGAACTTATCTATTAATAAAATAATTTCCGTACCTATATAGAGCTTAGTAGAAAATCTGCTTAATATTGAGACAAAATAATATTAACAAAAATATTCAAATGTCTAGACTTGTGAGAGGTAAGTTCATAAGCATACAATATTTAATAATATCTAAAATGTGATAAAATATAATATAATGTTATATTAAATAAAAAACCAGTTAAAAGGCACATAAAGTTATTCAAAATATAGTTAAGTTATCATGTAATTGGATAAAACATGTAATTAAATTATAAATACATTATTCTAAAAACCTTCCAAATAATAACAACACAATTTTAAATTTTAATAATTTTTAAATATTATAATTGGTGACAAATCTATAAATAATTTGAGATAGCAAAATTATGAAAAAGTTGTAATACAAACATATAAATACTTGAGATGATGGAATTGTAAATAATTTATCTTCAATCTTTTGATTGAGACAAATTATTTATTGGTTATCTATGATATGACTCGATCATATATAACCATCATGAAAGTTATTTTTAACCATCTTAGAGGGTTTTACTATTTTTTAATGTATAATTGGTTTAACTTTTTGTTTCAGATTTCTATTTTTGTTTTTGTGTATTTTCATCAGTTTTTGTATTATTTTTTAAGATTTTTGTGTTGTATTTTTGTGTTATTTTTTATTTTTTGTACTATTTTTTCGATTTTCTTGTTTAGAAAAAAAGAAATAGAAAATGAAAAACAAAAACACAAACAAACAATGTCTAAGTAATCAATGAGAATTTGAACAAAATCCCATAAAACAAATAAGAGATTAGAGAATTTGAGGTTTTGGCCATGGATGAAACTTCAAAAATATTAAATATTTCAACAATTTTTCTTTTAAAATCTTACCTAAAATACCTATTAATGCAATGAATAATACATGAAATATTATGTGCCAAGAAAAAGCAATATACCCATTATTAACAAGAATTCACAAAAATGAGTATAAATAACATAATAATAATAATAATAACAACAACACTGACAATAAAAAAATAACAATAACAACAATAATAATAACAACAATAACTACAACAACAATAACAACGTCAATAATGAAAGACAAAAGTAAAAGCTTCAAAACTTTTAAGCTTGACTTTGATACTAATTAATGAAAATTTTAAATAAAGATAATATCAAAGTTCCATAACTTTAAAGTGTGCATAAGCATAAAGATTAGAATAATATCTGTCACAGATAATGAAAATTAATCGTAAGTCATGATTTCTTAATAGATTACTGTAGCACAAGAATAAACTACAATAGAAAATAAAAGATTTAGGATTTGTTGAATCCGATTCGCCAACCTATATCACACACCACTACAATTTCTTAAATTAACGATAAAAATGATAATATATTAAGATTATATCAATTAAGTTAAAAAAACATATTGTGGCGGGCCACAACTTTAAGGGATAGGTTTAGTTAAGATTAGTGAATAGTAAATGGATCTAAAGATCTATAGTAAAGTGAATGATATAATATCCTTCTCATAAATGGCACAAAAGTCACGTGTATATACTTAAAATAAAATTGTTATTAGATTATACTAATTTACATAAATTCATTCAACATTCTCTCAATATTCAAAAACTAGAGATTGAGCTAAGCATAAGGTCTTAACATGAGAACTATCTCTAATATTGTTTTCTAAGAAATTGCCAATCGATTTGTCAAGTTTGCAAATGATACTCGATGAATTCGATAAAAGAAGTGCATAGGTCCACACGCACATTAAGAAACACATCCCACTGGTACAATTAACCTTTTTTTAAGTTAAAAGTATATCTTAATTTTTTAATATTTACACGAAAATAAAAAATAATAATATTTGACAGTTTTGAAATAAAATATTAACTATTATAAAATATTGGAGAAATTCCCAATACTTGTAAATGTTTCAAAAATACCATAACTTTTATAAAATATTAAAACATGTTTAAAACATAAATTTATAAGTTAAACACTAAAAACAGACCTAGAAGTTTAATTAGATTACTGATATGACATAAATTTAATAAAAGATTATCACATAATAATTATAAATAAAATTTAATACAAAATTATTTTTTATTAATATCAAAATCTTCTAAAACATTTTATAACTATTATAAATTTTAAAATTTAAATATTATTATATTATTACATTATTTTTTAACTTTTCGTACAGGCATTGAGAGTTGAAAATATACTTTCTCTTTTTTTTTTAATTATAAATCTGAAATAGACAGTATGCTCCTGAATTAGATATTAGAGGACCAACGACCGTCATTTAAATTTTCGGGTTAATATTATGGGTAGTTCTTATAATTTTTCAAACTATCAATTTAGTCTTTATAATTTGAAAATTATCATTTTAGTCCCTAAATTTTTATTTTTTTTAAATCACTAGTTCTTTATTAGATTTTACTTATGTGGACCAATGAATTTTCGACAAGTGTCTATGCCACATCAACCAAATCTAATAAAGGACTAGTGATTGAAAAAAAAAATGAAAATTTAAGAACTAAAATAATAACTTTCAAACTATATAAACTAAATTAATAATTTAAAAAATTATAAGGACTACTCATGATATTAATCCTAAATTTTCATTACCTTGATCTTACCCCATGACCAACGCCTTTCCTCGTTTAGAAGTGTAAACGCAATTTGGAACTCCTTTTCAGCAATTTTCTTAAAGAAACGTTCAACTACCTTTGAAAAAGACTTAAATTAATATGTAGTTCTTACGTAAGTTCTAACAATTAAAGATGGTTCTTCGTATCAGATTTCACTAATCAAAGCAACTTAAATCACCCAATCAACGATTATTGTATACTTCAAATTTAGTCTTTTTTAAGACATAATCAATCATAATAATAGTTTATTGTATTACTATATTCATAAGGATTTCCTCGATTCCCTTTTTATGAATTATTAAAAATTAAAAAATTATTTAAATTCACGTTATAAAATAAAATAAAATAATTAATTAAAAAATCGTCAAATTAATGATTTTTTTTCAAATTATACAAATTTCTCTCAAAATATAAAAATTTCCGATAAGTAAGCATTTTTATTATGGATCAAACTTAATGTTGGTTTTCTTTGTTAACAGACAGTGGCAATTAATTAAGGTTCACACAAATTTTTTTTTCCCTTCTATGTTTTATTTTAAAAATTTTTTTTGATCTAGGATATAAGTACTATTTGTTATTAAAAATAGGTTAACTACACTTTTCTCTCATTTTATGTCAACTACCTGTTGGTTCAGAACCCAACCTTCTGTACTTTGTTTTGACACAAGTACGAAATATCTCTACTAATATTTAAAGAAATTAATATTTAAATATTTATAAATATATATCACTTAAAAAGTTAATAAAAAAACTCTATAATCAAATTGTAATTTGACAAATATTCTAAAATATTATTATGCGAAAAGAATGTTAAGAGGTCATTTAGCATTATTAATAGTTATAATTTTTTATTGTGATTTTGTGTTTTTATATTAATTTTTGTGTGTTATTATCAATTTGTATGTTATTTTTTTCAATTTTTATATTGTATTAATGTGTTATATTTTTTAATTTATATATATTTTTAAGTTTTTATATTTAAAAAATAAAAAACTAAAATCAATAATAAAATTGATACAAAACAACCCCTAAATACGTGGAAATTGAGATGATAAGACGAGTTGATTAACAAACATTCTAATTGGAAGGTTTGATGCATTAAGGAGATTGGAAGGGCTGTGGACCTTCAACTTTGAATTGACAGTGAAGCGTGAACAAGGACCAAAAAGTAGGTGAAACTAAGGCACGGCGTTTCTTATTATGGCTTTTAATTTCTGTTTACTGTTTTATTTTATATTTTTTGAAAAAATATAATTAATTAAGAAAATATGGCAATAAAGTGTAAGAAGGGGAAATTATAAAATATTAGAACAATTATAAGTTTGGATAAACATGCCGACGTAAATAAAACTTATTTACAGGATCATATTTACAATAAAATAGAAAATAATTTGTGTTTATAAAATATAAATAAATCATATTTTTTATTTATAATTTTTCTTTATATTTTTATAAATTTATAAATAAAAGTAAAACAAATACAATTTTGTTGTTTGTTTTTTTGTTTAAAAATAAAAATAAAAATATAAGAAAAAAAGTGGTAATAAGCATGTTCTAAGCAATTGCAAGTTTTATATATTTTTTTCTCAAATTAAAGAATATATCATTAAGAAAATACGGTCTCTTTTATTGCTATTCAAATCTATAATTAATTAAACCATTGGTTTTTTATAATTTAGAAACTTATCATCATATTATTTTAAAATTATGAGATTTAAGATTTATGATTTTGAGTTTTAAAATTTAAAAATTAGGGCCTTATGATTTTAGAATTTAAAAATTAAGGTCTTAAAATTTTGAATTTAAAGTTTAAATTATAAATCTTATAATTAAAAAATAAAAATATCATTTGTCTAATTAAAACAATTTAAACTCACATAGGACTTATGTGGGCCTCACAGGGGCCCTCATCTTTGAATGTGGACATGTTATTGAAGGAATTTCAAGAGGCTGCTCCCAGTGGTAGGTGTGACTATAATCCATGTAATGGGTAGGTGAAAGCCCATATACTTCATATGGTTTATGAGAAGTCCCATCACACCTACCGCCGCAACGTCGACGTTTAGGTGTTGTTAACCTTCTTAATCTATGATGACACACATTTCAAACATTTCATTACAAATTTACTTAAAATTATGCTCAGGGCCCATCTTATCCTTATATGTTGAAATCACTCAGTGCATTGACTACTAATCCTTTTACCACAAAATTGCATGTTTACTCCACCAATCCATTCAATCATTCTCATTGACATTAACTACTCAAAAAAACCTTTGGTTAAGCTTAATTTTTTTATTTGGGTAATTATTGGTTAAGCTTACTTTAATTCATATTAAATATAAGTAAAATTTAAGCTAATAACTATTAAATAAATTTTTTTATTAAATATAACTTTTATAATTTAATTTGTGTTAACATATTAAATTAATTAACGATTAATTAACATATTTTTATTTCTTGTATGTCTTAATATTATTCATATAATGAGATTTCACTATATTAAATTATAAAACATAAATTTAAGATGTTATTATTTAACTATTTTTAATCAAGAGATATTTCCTCAATTTATTTATTTTAGATTGTTAAATATACTAATTTTTGATAGAATTCAATATACGAATTTATTTGGAAGTAAAATATATTAATTTTCCTTTAACTAAAAAATTAATTTTTTTATTTTAATTTTCATATTAAAAAATTATCACTTATTTCCATGATATTGATCACTTATCACACAAAAAATTTTATTATATTTCCTAAGATTTTCATCTATTTTGATCTAAAATTTAAAATTTAACTCAAATTTATTTTAAATTTATAAAAAATAAAAAATTAAAAGAAAAGTTTGATAATATTTAAGTAATATTATAAATATGTAAATAATAAATTTTAAAATTATAAATATAAAAAAAGAATCAAATTAAAGTAAAATACGTAATTAACCCAAATCCATAGCATTAAACACGCAATGGCCAAAGCTTGTTGAGAAATTGACTATGGAAGACGAAGTTAGGTGACCATAGATAGTGGTCAGCCTCCATCCCACGTAAGTCCCTTAAGCCATTCGACAACAACTACAAAATGTGATTCGCTTCCCCAAACCAACGACCAAGTCTTCTACCTTATTGCCTGCCTTCTCTCTCGCAACTCTCACCAACCGCCATCTCCATAAACAAATAAGAATTAAAGCTCCCATCTTTTGTATTATATTTTAACGTACATTTGGAGAGGAGTTGCTTTGTCGCTCTCTCTCCATTAACGTACACTAAATCATCATTTCTTATCATTAGGCCTCTTCACGTTTCTGTAACAATATGGCGGCAGAAGCTCTGTTTCGTTCCTCCACTCCAAGCCTTTCTCGTGTAGGCAGCATTCGGCCAAGTTTTGTCCTTTTGAGAAGAACCCATTTGAGGTTTGAGCCCAAGAGATCAATCCCAATACAGCCCATGAAATGGCAGCGAGAGAGTTCAAGTTCAACGCCAATAACAACGGATCATAAACAGAGAGGTTGCGTAGTGAAGTGTGCGGCGGAGGGTATAGAGAGAGGGATGTTGATGGGGGGAGGAAGAGAGAAGGCTGGTGTCGTCAGCATACCGGAGAGGTTCAAGGTGGTGACTTTGACAGCGTTGGCTATGTGCTTGTGTAATGCCGACCGTGTCGTGATGTCGGTGGCCGTCGTCCCACTCGCCGCCAAGTTTGGTTGGTCGAGTTCCTTCTTGGGCATAGTTCAGGTACTTTGGTGTTCTTTTCTCTCGAGTTGATTGATCGTCTTTTGAAATTTTCAGGAGGGTAGGTGCCATTAGACGTGTTGAACGGCGTTTTTGTGATTGTGTGTCTGCGGTGGCTTGCCGCCTCCCACCTGTTATTATGTTAGATTCTGTGATTAAACCCCTTAAAATTTTGTTATTTTTGTGGTGGTATAATCTAAACTTATTCCTCATTATCAGGTAGGGTCAAATAACAGCTAAGGTGGGCTCCAAATTTATGCCAGTATGATCTTTGATATTAGTTGTGATAGGATCTGTGGGGGTTGAGCAACTCAATTTCAGCCATTAGATCTTTGATGAGAATCGACTAGACACTTACCAACCCCCAACAAGAAGCTATTTTTATTGTTCTCTTTTCGTGTCTTTTCCATTTTGATAAAACTCAAAAAGGTTAAAGGCTTAAGGACTTGTGCTTAAGGTGTTGAAGTATTGATACAAGGCATTATCTTCTAAGGACTAATACTTAATGGTTTTTTTAAGTGTAGATATGAATAATTTCCTCTTGTACTAAGTTAGATTTCCTTTGTCTTCATATGTTCAATTTCATTTTGAATGTGAATGAGAGGTCACACTCATGGATTTTGATTAAAATGTTTTGATGTGTCCATAAAAAGTCATCCTTTTTGTGGGGATACATATTCTCATCAGTTATAGGAGGAGCTTTGGTAGACAAGTATGGAGGCAAAAAAGTGATGGCCTGGGGTGTGGCCTTGTGGTCTTTAGCTACTCTTCTCACTCCATTGGCTGCAAACCACTCCACCGGCAGCCTACTTGCTGCTCGCGCCTTCTTTGGACTAGCCGAAGATGTCGCTTTGCCTTCCATGAACATCCTTTTATCAAGGTAAGGCCTCCAATTTTGCTTCCCATGAACTGCAAATGGTTATGGCTCTTGTATGAACTTGTACATATTACATAGCCTGATCAAGTCGAACTTAGTGTCACTCCAGACTAGATTGTTTGTGAGGTCAGTTTACATTTTAGTTGATATTATGCATTCCTCAAATTGTAGGTGGTTTCCAAGCAATGAGCGTGCAACTGCAGTTGGAATCTCAATGGCTGGATTTCATCTTGGCAATGTCATAGGCTTCCTGTTAACTCCAGTCATGTTGTCTTCAGTTGGGATTTTTGGTCCTTTTATCCTTTTCTCCTCATGTGGCCTACTATGGCTGACAAAATGGGCAAGTTTAGTTACAAGTGATCCTGGAGATAGCCCTTTTGTTAGTAAATCAGAACTGAGATTAATCCAAGCTGGCAAAACAGATTCTTCAGCAGCCAAAGGACAGCTTCCTCCATTGCGCCTTCTGTTGTCGAAACTACCATCATGGGCGATCATTTTTGCAAATATAGCAAACAATTGGGTGAGTTATAGGCTTATGACTGACCTTTCTTTGCAGTTAAGTGCCGTTTGAGATTGTATTGAAACATTTCATATGCTTTGAACTACAGGGTTACTTTGTACTTCTCTCGTGGATGCCTGTATATTTCAAGATGGTAAGTCTTTAGTATTACTCATTTGTTGCAAAGTCACTGGAGCAAAGTTGAGTGCTTGGAAGGATTTATCAACATTGAAAGATGGAATTCTTTTAAAACCAGTTCTTATAATATAGAATGATGATTTCTCCTCTAGCTGACCATGTAAGTGCTTGGTAAATGCAGGTGTTTAATGTGAATTTGAAGGAAGCCGCTTGGTTTAGTGCTGTCCCATGGGGGACAATGGCAATCTCTGGTTATGTTGCAGGAGCTCTATCCGATTCCTTAATCAAGAAAGGCTACCCTTTGACATTAACCCGGAAGATCATGCAGGTAATCCTTTTGGAACACAAATGTGAATTCATTCCCGAAGTTACTTTTCTTGTTCACTGAGAGTTGTAATGCTTTTGGATATTCAAATCTGTTGAATATTGGTTTCTGCAGTCTATTGGATTCATAGGACCTGGGATGGCATTGCTTTGCTTAAATTATGCCAAGACACCAGCTGCTGCAGCTGTCTACATCACAATGGCCCTGAGCTTGAGCTCTTTCAGCCAAGCTGGCTTTCTTCTCAATATGCAAGTAAGCTTCAAAATTTAGTAACATATCCTGCAGCTCTAAAAAACACGATATCTACTCTTTTCGGGACGAATTTGTTCTAAATTGACTTGAATTCTTTTCGTATGTCAGGATATAGCACCTCAGTATGCAGGATTTCTCCATGGTAAGTCCTGGCTTCTTGTATATGTTTAGAGCTGGATCATTTGAGTTCACTGTTAATATTTATTAGTATAAACAACTTTTGTGTTGTAGGAATTTCAAATTCAGCTGGAACATTAGCAGCAATAGTGAGCACTATTGGAACTGGCTATTTTGTTCAAAGGTTGGGTTCTTTCCAAGCATTCCTCACTCTCACAGCAAGCCTTTACTTCATTACCACCATCTTCTGGAATCTGTTTGCTACAGGAGAAAGGGTTTTCTAGACTAATTTCTTGAATCATAGCATACCAGTTAGAAACCTAAAACCAGGCCTCTTCCGGCAACAGAAATACGAAAAAGACTGATCATTTGTTGGTATAATGAGGTTAAGAAATTAAAGTTAAAATTCATTAATGGATAGAGTTAAGTGTATACAGGTTGGTTAGATTATTCTTTATTCGGTTCATTAGCAGTAAATGATAAAATTATGTAATAGATAAAGTAATGTATAATGAAATGTTCATTTTCATCAAGTCCAATTCAGGTTCCATTATTCCAAGCATATATGAATATGAACTGAAATTCTTTAATCTTGTATAGAGGCTTCAATTTTCAAATCCCATTAAGAACTGGGATTTCTGAGATGAGAACATCAGACTGCAATTTTCATCAGTATCATTATAGGCTTGAAATGGTCTGTGATATCAAGGAATAATGATGGATAAAAGCTGTAATCAGAACTTGGATGATTGAAAAATCACATACGGTCAAGATGGTTGAAGCTAAAATCAATTAGTTAATAGTTAAGACATAGGATTACTCAGAAAAGTCATGTCAATTACAATAGTGCTAAGATGCCCACTTTGTAATATATGTTGGTGCTTCTCCCATATCTCATAGGATATGTCATCTGCAAGAGTCATGTAAGAAATAGATCAATGTCTTTAGAGTTTCTAGTACAAAAGAAGAGCATCAGTTTTGAAAGAATGATGGAAATTCAAACTTTAGGACTTGTCAAACATGGAGTATCCTTAGCATTTAGTTTTGGTGTGACCTAAATGAGTATTTTCATACCAATTTATGGAAACTAAATATCATTATGTCTTTAATACTAAGTTATTCTCTCTTGTGACAAAATTTAACTGAAACAATAAATAAGAACTAAAAAGGGTAAAGATTTCATTTAGACTTGATATATTTGGCATAACTCTAGGGTGCAACAAGTTTCAATAAAATTGTGTTAGTATTATCGATAATTTAAGTTTATTTACTTATTTATTAAATAATTCATCTAAAATAAGATTTACAAATTATTATATATACTAAATATTTATTTTTTTAAACTACTAAATATTTATGTTGTGCAAACTAGAAAAATAGAAAGAGTTGATAAAACAATAAAAATGATAAGACACAGAAAGACCCCAAACCTACATCTAATTCTCCACTCGAGTGAGACAACAACTATTCACCCTTGAAAATCATCCTAGCCCATTTCATTTATATATATTGATTCCTAACTTTCAAAGAACTCATCTGAAATAAAATCCAAATTACGGTCAACCCCATCCACAGAGACTCTAGCTTTGCTGTTTCAACATTGAGCCACATCCGTAAACCTCCAATTCCTCTGTTTTCCGTCGAACGAATCGAAACCCAGATAGGTTTGCTTTGATCTTATCTGGGTTTTCGAGAATTTACTGAAAAGGCCGAAGCGATCAAGGAATTCTTAACTGGGTATTTTTCTGTTACTTGTAAAGATATGAACTTTAGGAGCTTGGAAGAGTTCTGGGCCTTTTACGTGACCCAACACTCGAAACCAGCAACAAGGCGATGGCACTTTGTGGGGACTTTAGCAAGTATGTTGTGTTTGCTATATTCTTTGATCTTCAATTGGTGGTTTCTGGTGTTTGTGCCTATAGTTGGGTATGGTTGCGCTTGGTACAGCCATTTCTTTGTGGAAGGAAATGTTCCTGCGACTTTTGGGCATCCGTTTTGGTCTTTTTTGTGTGATTGTAAGATGTTTGGTTTAATGCTTACGGGGCAGATGGACAGAGAGATCAAGAGGCTTGGTAAAAGACCTGTCTTGCAGGGTTTTTGACCACTGTGTAAGCATTTTTCTTCACTTTGTTCGAAACCAAATATTACCTTCCCTTCCCCTGATGGAAATCTGTGTTATTTTGTTACTTTTGAGAGCGTTTTTAATGTGAATATAGTGAATCAGATGTTAGAATAATGGGGGCAGCAAAGTCTTGGAGTTTTGTTTCTGTTTTTTGGTTATATCAGAACAGATGCAACAGTCCCAATGCAATTGCTCTTTTTGATGTTTTATTTTGTACTGTATCAGACAATTTGGCAAAGTGGACTTTAATCAAAATCGTTAATGGTGACTCACCAAGTATATTAATCAAATATAGTAATCCTTCAATGTTTTTGCTTCAGGTGCTTCTTGTTGTAATGAAACAGGCAAAGTAGTTTTACTTTATATACTTCAATATGATAATAAGAAGACAATATTTCTCTCGTGATAAAAATCTTGAAGTACTTTATGTCTTAGATTTGAATTGCATAAACTCAGAAATGGTTCTAAGTGTTAAAAGTAAGTTCTTCAGTTTCCGAAGGAGCCACATATCATTAGGGATGGACAGCAGAATTTCACAATTTCAGCTTGGTAATACTATAAAATAAGAGTCCATACTCAGCAAATCTATACTTTCTATAAATGGTTGAATCAGAAATACATTAGTATATCTTATTATGGACCTTCCCTTCTCTACTTACTTCTTTTTCCTTCCTTCTGTGTCAAGAATGAAATCAAAATAAAATTGTCAAGTGGTAATCAAGTTATGCAGCCTATGCAATGTCAAAATCAAGAGAACTTTTATCCAACTCTAAAATGTTCTGTACCACTTCAAAGTCTTGGTCTGCGTTCAGCTGAAATGTCTAGGCCCTTTGATCCCACAGAATAATCCATCACTAATCGGTGTTGCTTCAAGAGGTAAAGGCATTGCCTCTTGTGGACGAAGGATAACAAGAACACAAAACGTCCCAAGCATTGGGAGAACAAGCAGCCACTTCGGTAGTTTATAGTAGTACATGTGAAATGTATGCGAGAAGTCATCTGAGAAACAAAGTCAATTCTTGTAAACCATCTCCACCAAGACAGTTCCTGTAGTCCTCATTGAAACTGTTGGAAGTTTGATCCTATATTTTCTGGGACGGTTGAAGACTTGATTTTGCTTTGTAGTTCTCTCACCTTGGTAGTTGCCTGGGACTAACAAGGTTCTCTGTAATGTTTGGATTGGAATCAATTACTGCAAGGCACATCTTTGGTTTCTGTTGAGTGTTCGAGTACTGAAAAGGAAGGAGAAACTACAGTGACATTATAAGGTGCTTGAAACCCAGAAGGGTATCTGTGTTTATCTACAATTTCAATCTCCACCCAGAAGTTCTTTCCCTCTTCATCGCGGAATGCTCTTGATGGATGCATAACATAGACCCCTTCACGATTGCAACGGTATGCAAGATTATTTCTCCCTTGATTAGCTGATCTCCAAGCCTGAAAGTTTGAAAGACAAAAAATTTTCAAAATGCAAAAGAGACCATAATAGACGATCGCCCATGAGAAAGCTTAGTGGAATCTTGCCTTGAGGGGATTATGGGGAGCAGGAATTGAGAAACAGAAAACATTCCCGTTCATTGTTGTAACAACAAGGTCGAGATCATCTCCCCCATCAACATTGTCTGCCAAGACCATGCTGTAACTGTGACAACAAGATTCACAAATCACAGCTAAATAATATAAGAAATAAAACGAGTTGAGAGATCAAAAGGGTTACAGAATATCTTACAAAATTTCACCAATATCAACAACATCAGCACAAGATGTAGGTCCATCTATTAAGTACAGATAACCATCAAATGATGTGGTCACAAGAGTAAGCCCCCTGCTTTTTTCTCTATGTCTACTCAAATCAACTAGAAGACCCCGATTCATCACTCTCCCATGGGTTGTATAAGGGTAAGGACGAACTATAGAACCAGCATTGCCACTAAGAACATATATGCTCCCTGATAAGAGTTGGAACCACTATATCACTATGACCATCACCGTCAACATCGCCTACTGTTGGACCCTGAGATATAAATCATCATCAACTTTTAAGTAGATCTTCCCATGTTGGCTCATCCAATTGCAAAGCAAACTTCATCATAAACAAATAAAAATAGTTGCTTTTTAGTGTACATCAATACCCAGCTCCAACGCAAACTTCTGAAGGTACAAGGTGAATTTATTTTTAATGTACATCGGAATAAGATCCCCAAATGCTACAATATACTGGCAATTAAATCAAGCACCTTGTGCCTACAATGTATAGAGGTATTTTAACTTGAAATCAAGACCACAACTGACCTGGGCAATATGACTCTTCAGGTGCTTCTCCCATATCTCTTTTCCCTGGGAAGCAAATGCAGCAACATTTCCTTGTGAATCTGTAGTTACTAGTTCAATCTTTCCATCATCATTGATATCAGCAACAACTACAGCACCTTGAATTTCGGCCATCCCAAGAGGGAATTTTTCTCTCAAATTTCCTGAATGATAAATTATCCTATGAAGAAATCAAAAACTAAGTCACAAAGGAAGGAAACACTTAAAGCATCAAGAACGGAGTATCAAATGGAGAAGCAATGACCATGAACAAAGCTTCAAATAGAGAAACAGTAATTATGGATGAAAACATGGTTTCACAATCTTCATTTTCCAACTGCTCTTAATTCTCCAAGAAGCACAACTAAAAAGTGGAAGTGTAAATTTGGACTGCTGGGAAAGAAACATTGGATCAATGTAGATACCACCATCTCCAAGCAAAAATAAAAGAGTCAAGTAGCATCAAAGAGTAGAAAATAACTCCTACCGTTTCAGCATGTTCAAGTGGCAGTAAGAGAAGAAAATGTTTCCAGGCATGAGATACCAGTCTTAAAGTAACCTAAAATTCAAAATGATCTATGGGGAATTTTACCATGATGATCAAGAACATAGAACAAGCCAAATGATGTTCCTACAAGAATGTCCAAATTTCCATCGCCATCTAAGTCAACCACTGTGGGAGAAGAATGTATATATGCACGGTAGCTTTGAGTATCGGTGCTAAGATCCAGCTCTTTAGTCCATTTGACTGGCTTTGTACCAAGGTTATATACAACAATAGAGCTGGCAACGTATTTTCCAATATCTATACCACCCAGTTCTTTCAAACGCTCAGGGTTGTCATAGTACCTATCAAATGTACAAAATGAGCAATGCCCTCATATTATAACTTAATGTTCCAAAGGTAAAAAGATTTAACACCAAACACAAGAGAAGGGAAGGTTGCCCAAGTTAATTTAAAATTCAAATTAAAACTGAAGGGAACATTGTCAAGTTAATTTAAACTTCAAATAAAAATTGATTGCACAGAGGGAAGTAAAAGGCAAATATAAGTAACTTACTCGTATCAAAGAAGTATGAAACTGCAATAATCATTTCTGAAACCCCATCATTGTCAATATCTGATATGACCTAAGGCAGTAGAAAAAGCTTAATTCAACTCCAATTATTTAATCTAATCTGCCATCTGTGGGGCAAGCTCATAACTAAAGTTTCATCATCATGGATTAGACTTACAGGAGTGCATAAAATATGTGAGTCCACATTCACATAGTCCTCCAATTTCTCATGTTTTGTTTCAGTCGACTCCTCATTTCCCCACGTGGATTCATTCACATAATCATCATAGTCATAACTACGCATCAGCCAGCTCATCATTATCACGGAACAACTCAAAAGATGAATCAGAAGCTGTTTCTAATGCTCCATCATTTTCCACAGTTGCCACATGCTCTGCACTTGCGTGGTCTTTGGATTCTGAAGTGCCTCCCTGTGAATTTGTTGAAATGCTATCTTCCAAAAGTCGTCTTCCTGTGCTTATTCCAGTATCTGTAGCATTGAGTACAACTGGACCATTATTAGAAGAGTTGTTCATCCTTGTAGGCAGTTCTGAATTTGTCTTTATTTGACTCTCATTATTTTTCTTTTCGTTCTCTTGATGGGATTCTTTAACTGTATGGTCACTTGCTATAATCGGAGTGTTTCCATCAGAAGTGATTGTTTCATGTTTGCTTCCATGCATAGTTTCACTGGAAGCATTCATTTGATGTGTGCTTCCTTGTGTACCTCCAGTTGCCTCTGCATATATACCAACACATTTAGTTCTTTAAGGAACTGGCTTTTATAGCACAAGATGTCAGAAGTGCAATAATGTTTTCATATGTCAAAGAAAAATATTGAGCAAGCTGGTGTTCATAGAGTTTCCCACAAGCAACTACTACTAAAAATTGAGTACATATCGAGTACATAATGATACTAAAAATCAACGTAATATTTTTTTTTTGTTGAGAAATTAAATATTTTGTGACTCTACCAAGATTTGAACCCTGGTAGAGGAGGAGGTTATACGCATCCTCTCTCAGTGAGCTAGAAGCCCATTGGTAATCAACGTAATATGCATAGACATGAACTGCATTCTTCATTTAACCTATCACCAAGAAAATCTTTCTGCATACTAAGCAATATCTCAGGCTAGACATAAATAAATAAAAATGTAAATTTGACCTAATCTGCAAGAAACTTACGTGATGCTGATTTCTTCTCAGCAGCCTTCAATATAAGTTGCTCATCATGAACATCTGGATGAGAACGATCTACAGGGCCAGGATCCAAACCCATAAACCAGTTTTTTTTTTATAACTTTCCTACGAGGCACCTCCAATTTTTCTGTCATCGTGTAAAACAATAAAAATAGAATATAAGCTAGAATACCAAACACAATCAAAAACAACTTCATCAAACCACCAACATCACATGATAACTTATATCAACACTAAAATTTCCACTACAAAGTACCTGAAAAATAGCATCTGACCATTGTAGGTAGCTAATGCAATCTCCTTTACACCATCCTTGTCAATATCATACAGCAGAGGGCTTGCATGCACAGTTGACTGGTGAAATGCAGGCCAATCTGACAGACGATACAGCAGCCATGTAAACTTCTCACCAGACAGAAACATTCAAAGCATTCCCAATGCACGAAACAAGCTATCAATTTCTCATTCAAACCCTTAAACCAAGTAAATAACTGATTCATTTTGCCAGATGATCAAATTTCAAAAAACACCCCTTACATATAGAGGTCTAGAAAAGACTTAAACCAGGCATTTTGTCTCCATCAGAACCTTCTAGCACTTCAAGGTAATGAACAAAAGAAGGAACTACAATATCAAGTTTCTCGTCACTGAAACTAAAAAAAATAGAACTTTTCACAAAACAATAAAGCCAAAAATTTCTACAAACAACAATTGTTTTTCCATTACCTGTTTATATCAGCAATGAGAGGATTAGCATAAATGCTAGAGCTAACTTCCGTTTGCCATCTCAGCTCTAAACTCTTAGGACACATTGTATTCAACCACTCCTCCTCGTCTCTGAGCACACGAGATATACACTTTCTCATATTCACTTCAATTCACCACAAACGCAAAATAAACTCTTGAAAAACTAAAAAAAAAAAAAGATTCAATTTTTGAAATTGAGACCACAATGAAAACTCACATTTCGGGGGACCCAGCTGCGTCGTCGGTGGCCTTTCGTCCCGGGAATTTATTCTTCTCGGGCTCCTCCCCGAGAATAGAATTAATAGAAATGAATAAAAGCAAGCAAATCAACAAAACGCTAACCTCTCTCATGATATGATATTGACTCAATTCATTCAATGTGGGATCCGAAAATCCTTAAATGAGAGTTCAACTGATCTTTGGAGTCCAAGGAGGAAGAAGCAGAAGAAGAAAGCTTGAAGCTAGGGCCAGGGATGTCAATCGGGTGGGTCAGGCCAGTTCGGATTCGGGTCATTTTGGGTTCAGATTTGAGTCATTTTGGGTTTGGGTTCGGATCATTTTGGGTTTGGGTTATTTCGGGTTCGACTCAATACCAATTCAGGTTAATTTGGGTTCGGATCAATTTCAAGTCGGATTAATTTCAGGTTGGATGGAATTCAACCTAGAGTCAAATTTAATATATGTATCGATAAAAAAATATTGTCATTTCCCAAATTCTAAATTATAAATAACAATATATTTAATTAATTTTTGAGATAATTATTCATAATGCTTCTAATAATTAAAAAATAAAAAATTTAATTTATTTACTAAAAATTTTAAAATGAGCCTCTTAACTCAATTTTTTTAATATAAAGAAAAAAAACTTGTTTGCAATGTTTATAAAAATTTACTTATACGAATATAATGGTTTATGTGACTAAATAAAAACTA
>JAOXYD010000004.1:18565282-18575299 GCA_028565735.1 Pinacopodium congolense | reverse complement strand
CATATAAACAAATTCTTATTTGATCCAATAAATAAGTTTAAAATTTTAAATATATTCAAAATTCAAGTAACTACCATTTTTATTTTCAAATGCTAAAGTTTTGGATTTCGCGTTACATAACAACTCTTAAGAATTATTTAATTAAGTTTGCTAAATAATTTATTAATTAATAGATAATAACCTTTTTTCTGCCGTTATAAAAGAATAAATCATTTGTCAATTTTGGAAAAGATCAATTCGTTCCCTAATAAAATGAGGAGGAGAGGAGCTCAATTTTTAATTCCCATGATGAGTTTTTTGGTTAATTAAATAAAAAAAGCAAAATTCCACGCTCACATCACAAAAGTCACAAAAAGAGTCCACCAGCACATCACCCACTATTCTTTTCGACTCCTCCGATCTACTTCCTCGGCGAGAATGATGGAATTCTCCGATCAGAAACTCTTCCACTACAGCCTAATCGCTCTCTACCTCATCTCACCCCTCACATACATCCCTCTCAGATTCCTCCAAGCCCCGTACGGAAAGCACAATCGGTCCGGCTGGGGACCCACCATTTCCCCGCCGGTGGCGTGGTTTCTCATGGAGAGCCCGACTCTCTGGCTAACCCTTCTCCTCCTCCCCTTCGGCCGACACTCCAAAAACCCAAAAGCCCTAATTCTCTTAACCCCATACCTCGCTCACTATTTCCACCGAACCTGCCTCTACCCAATGAAGCTCCACCGGAACGCGGCCCAAAAGAGGGACAAAGACAAAGACAAAGAGAGAGGGTTTCCCTTGAGTGTAGCGATGATGGGGTTTGGGTTTAACCTACTGAACGCGTACTTGCAGGCGAGGTGGGTGACTCACTACAAGGGGGATTACGATGGGCGGTGGTTTTGGGCGAAATTCGGTGGTGGGTTGGTGGTGTTTGGGTCAGGGATGTGGGTGAACATATGGGCAGATGGGGTATTGGTGGGATTGAAGAGAATGGGGGGAGGGTACAAGGTGCCGAGAGGTGGGTGGTTTGAGATGGTGAGTTGCCCTAATTATTTTGGGGAGATAATGGAATGGGTGGGGTGGAGCGTAATGACATGGTCGTGGGTAGGGTTAGGGTTTATGCTGTATACATGTGCGAATTTGGTGCCGAGAGGAACAGCTCATCATAAATGGTATCTAGAGAAGTTTGGGGAGGAGTATCCGAAGACGAGAAAGGCTGTGATTCCTTTCTTTTATTGAATAAGAAGAAGAAGAAGAAGATATTGATGGAGGGTGTTCCGTACGTTTAGACCTTGGGAATTGTAATGTTTTAAGATGTCAAATGGAGAGTGTAATGTGTAATAAAATATTATTCAATATAAGTGACGAGTTTTTTTTTTTTTTTCTTGTTAGCGGGAGAAATTGAAGTCTCAGCCTCTCAGGGCCTGTTATATTAGTTTCTTTTTCTGTTTTTTTAATACGAAAAATAATAAATAAATATAGAAAAAACACGAAAAAATAAAAATAAAAATGAAAAATTGTAAGTAAAAATTTTAATTGAGTGGTTTTATTTTAAAAGTGCAAACTAAATACCTAAGGTATATTAAATAAAACTCAAAAATATGTAATTGCTTACAAATTACAAACAATTTACTAATCAATTAAAGATATACTTTGAAAATTTAATATTTAATAACATTTTAAAATAATATTTTTAAAACATTCAAAAAAGTGTTTAAAAATTCTAATATTTATAAAATATTGAAAAGCATTCAAATCATAAATCTTTAAATGAAATTTCAAAATTAAATTTAAAGATTCACTAATATTAATACGTAAAAAATTATCACTCAATAATTGCAAATGAAGTTTAACAAAAAAAAAAATTAATTTTTGTTAATTTTGAAATTTATAATATTCAAATATTTAACTATTTTTTACCCAAAAAAAATGTTAATGTAGTTTTTAAATACTATAGAATTTAATTACCTCGGCGAATAGAATTCTTATTTCTCCAAAAACAGAGAAGATCCATATATATATATATATATATATGTACTTTCCATACCAATTGGTGATATATGAATGATGAAATACCATTAATACAGAACTAATTCTAATAGATTTATTAAAATGGATATTTTGTGTATCATTTTTTTATTTATGTTTCTCTAAAAGCAAAATTATAAAAAACAGTATAAAATTTTAAATATTTATATAAATATAATATGAAAACTAAATCCATAGAACCCAAACCGCCCTTCTTTCTTTTTGTCTCTATTTTGCTCCCACACATTCCGTTGGTCAACAACCAAAGTACAAGATGTCTCCGATTGCGCAACCTTCATTAGTCCCACCTAGAAGGCATTTCAATGGTCTGATGTGAGGTGCTTTATATGGTTGTCAATTTATTTGGATGGTTGCTTGATACTGAGGTTGAAGTTGTATGGGTAAATGTGAAGTCGCTCTGTATGCAAAAGTGCATTATTAATGAAAATGTCTACCACAGAACTAGACCACGATATTGGGATGAACTAGGGGGAAACACCCCCCCCCAACCGAAAGATTGGCTCTACAATTAATAATACTATGGCCCGTAAGCCACCGAGCACAGAAGCAGTTAGACACAAGAAGACGATCTAAGAAGCCAAGTAACAAACATTTAGAAAACTACTGTTTCTTCCTTCCTTATAAGCAAGTTCTTAGCTTCCATTCCCACTCAGCACAATTTATACAAATAGTGTTTTTATTTCATCAATGGAAAGAAAAGCATATCCTATCACGAAGAAACTTCAATAAAATAAATACAAAGTTGACAATTTCATAGAATCTTATCTGAAAAGAAGAACTTACAGCTAAAAGAATATCATAATGCTGCACCAATCTCATGTTACCATGGAAGGTAAAACCTTGAACGCTTAGGGAATGCGAGTGGGACAATTCAGTGAGCTTTACAAGGTACTTCCACCGATGGTTTCTATACCTATCTTCACTACTGGCAAAATTTTAAACGAGGTCCTGTGAAATTTCCAAAAGCATATGCAACAAGATGAAATTTAGTAGAATGAGAAATATGGCATAAGAGTAAACTAGCTCGAATCAATTAACACGAGGACAAAATAATGAAACAAAGAAGAAGCTTACTCTTAAGGTAAGTCCCTCTTTGCACTCACACTAAATTCTACTCTCGGTTTATCATGCTGGGAATTCTCCTTTGATTTGTCAGTTTCCAAACTTTTATCCATTTCACTAGAAGAACCTATAGCTTCTGCAATCTGTGACTTCAACTGCTCATGCTTTGTTTTCAATTCTGAAGAACTGATAGCAGTTGAAAGCCTCTGCTTTATTTGCTGCTCCAAAGCCTCAATCTTATTTTTTGTTTCCGGGTCAGGTGTCTTTCCTGCTTTTGCTACCTCCAATTTAAGTAGCTGTATCACGTTTTTCAAATCTGATGAGCTGATTACATCTTCAATTTTCTTGATAGTTTCTCCCTTCAAACTTTCCACCTTATCCTTCAAATAAGGGGAAGATGTCGGGTCGTCGAGTTCTTTTGTTTTCCTCACAGCCACAACATCCAAACCCATGGTCTTGAGAACATTTGCAAGTTTCAAGTCGATCTCTTGCTTTAGCTTGATAATGTGCTCTTTCGACTCTTGATCTAAATCTTCACCATCAGAAGCTCCCAACTTTTCGATTTCAGCCTTGAATTCTTCCATCTTTTCCTTAATATCAGGTTGGTCCATCACTTCTTTCACTTTCTTATTAATTTCGCACTTTAATGCTTCACCCTTACTGCTTCTCTCTGAGATGCTCTTGGCTGCAGACAACTCCTTCAGCATGTCAAGCTTATACTTCAGGCTCCCATAATTAGGTGCTGCTGACAGACCCTGATTGATTTCATCTTTTAGCCTTTCAATCTTGTCCATCAAAATGGGATCCATAAGTTGACCTTTTGACTTTGCTTTTGAGAATTCTTGCTGCAACATTGAAACCCTGTCCTTACTGCCAATGGCTTTAATGGCCTCATCAAATTCAATGTCAACCTCTCTTTTCAATTTTGCTATCATCTCATCTAAGGCCAACTCTGTAGGCTTGCTAGATGACTCCTTGGCTTTAGAGATCTGCTGTTTCAGTTTTTCAACTTCATCCTCCAACTGTACAACTGGAGTTTTTCCTGCGATAGGCTCTTCTTTCTTTTTCATATTAACTTTTCTTTTAGGATCAATTGGAATTCCTTCTTGAAAACCACCAATTTTACGGAATTTAAGCATGCGGTGCTTTAGCAATTCTTCTGTATCCATCCTCACTAACTCCTGTAAGTAGTCAATGCAACAGAATTAATATGATGGAACAAGTTAGAATATTACAAAGAACAAGTGAGAAAGGCACTTACATCCATGGATTCATTAATGGCACTCTTAATCTGTTGGGAGGTCCACGACGGATCTGCATGTGCACCACCAAGTGGTTCCTGTGATAATTTAGAAGAAAAAGATTACTGTTCAGAGCTCACTCTAAAGTGGAGATCGTAAAATATGACAAAAAACAGTGGTTGCTTGTAACAACAAGACTAAGTATGTCCAAGAAGAAAAAGGAAAATAAACCGTAGTTCCCAGTGCTAGAAATTTGAAGTACAGTTTCCCCCAAGTTTCTTGTAGAAGTACATGCATAAATGCTCATGAAGGTTATGCAACATATCGAGGATTCACAAATTAAACAATAATACAATATTAAAAGGAGGAGAAAAGAAGGTATTAAAATGAAGGTATCAAAATGGAGAAGTTAATTACAGGGACAACACCATCTGCAATTTGCAACTTGCACAATTCGGGGGCTGTAATCTTCAGCTTCTCAGCTGCCTGCATTTATTACAAAAGAAGAAAAATAAAATCATTCTCTACGAAGTTGATAGTCTATGAACTGGAAACTCAAAACGTGAGAGATCAAAGAGACCTTTGGAGCAGCTTTGGCACTCTTCCATAGGATTGCTGCACATGCTTCTGGACTTTATCATAGAAAAGTCCAAGAGTTTACAAATAGATCAGTAAACATAGATGTCAGACATAAAGACTAGATCAAATACACTTCATGAAGGAATAGGATCTGATTATAAGTTTTTTAATGGTCTGAAATTTTAAGGTAAAATGACAAAGATAAAACGACAGTTCTAAATGCATCGCCATGGCGATTATGGTGCCATTTGGAGCACAGGAAGCATACAGTATCTTCTCGTACTGGTAAATGGGAGTATTATTTTAAATTAATAAAGTCAACAACATTTGTTTTGCAAATAAATGACTGCATGACGAAGACAGCAAATTTGCCAGATACATTTACAAGTAGAATGAAGTAGAAACTGTGCAGTTATATGAATAATCAAATTCAAGCCTAATTGAAAGTAAGATCATACGTAAACAATGCAAAGCTCCGGGCAATTTCTACAATTTCATCAACTGATATTCAATGCTAGAAAGAACATGATGAACACATGACTCGAGGCTTTTTCTTCTTCTATAGTAATTATCAATGATCCTAATGATTCAGGAAGTAGTTACATGTGCTTAACATCGTTCCAACAGGACAAGACTGGGAAATGCCTAATAGAAAAACTTCAGTATTCTATACTTGAACAAAGACATCAGGGTAAGATACTTGGATTACCTGGCAACATAGAAAACTGCATTTTCAAGCATCAACAATTTATTAGCACAGCCAATGGCCAGAGCACCACCAGAGCCACCCTCCCCAATGACAATAGAAATAATTGGTACCTTTAAACCAAACATAGTTCTCAAATTATGAGCAATAGCTTCACCCTGCACAAAATAACAATGACGGAGGTAAATCAGCTCAGCATATAAAGAAAGCCACAAAATGCACAAAGTGAATTTCTACTGACTTGGCCCAGTTCCTCAGATTTAAGGTCTGCAAAAGCCCCAGGTGTATCAATAAATGTAACTATAGGGAATCCATGATGATCAGCATAATGCATCATGCGCAAAGCTTTGCGATATCTATATCCAATTAAAGTTTCATGGCTTACATCAGATACTCAGCATTTTACTGTAGATAAACAAAACATAATCAACCGAAATACAAAACATTTTCTCCTTTGGAAACAGATTGGAACATGCAAAAGCAACAGAGCATACCCATGAGGAGTAGGCATCCCAAAGTTACGCATAATGTTCTCCTTTGTGTTTCTGCCTTTCTGGTGACCCATGAACATATACCTTCTACCATCTATGGTTCCTATTCCAGTAACAACAGCTGGGTCATCATATCCTGCTCGATCTCCATGAAGCTCCACAAACTGGACATAGTAGGATAAAAGAGCACTCTCTAAGACAAGCTCCAAATATTGAACAAGTTCTCTCCTACATTCCTTAAATATAGATCATCAAAAGGATAAATCATGCAATTACTGATTTCCAAAAGTTTAGTGCTTGAAAGTACTAAACCTTCTCAGTAATGCTAAAAATGTGATCAAGGAAAGTAGGCCGGTTAGGATGTCTTGCAATATTGACACGCTGTATAGGAGTCAGATGTGTGTACAAATCCTTCAAAGCCTGAAATGAACAAATGGGAAGCATAAATGATAAGAGTTAAAACCTTGGCCTTGTTTAGTTGGGTTTTAGTTTTTAGTTTTGGTTTTCTGTTTTTCTAAACATAGAAATCGGAAAAAAAAAACACATTAATACTGCACAAAAATCGAAAATAAAAACACAACTACAACAAAAAGCTACAATCTACAGCCCAACTAAACATCCCCTTAGATTGACATATTGGGAATTTCTCCAAAGGTACAAAGGTCAATCCAGAAGTTATATAGACATAAGGATATATATACATATAGAAGAAAACATCGCAGAACCAAAGATGCCTTCATAGGAGATATTTAAGAGAAGGAAGCAGCATTTATTGTTCATTACTCCTAGTTTTCACCCTTTGCCTATCCCAGAAAACAAATATAAACTTTATGCCTAGAAAACAGTATTCCATTACATTTGTTCGCTTTATATAATTTTTTAAACAACCAAGTTCTACAAATAAAACTCAAGAGTTGAGGCAAACATTGGTGGAAGAAGAGTCAATGGTAATTCATTTCAGCAAGACAGTGGGAAGATTGTAAGAAAAGGAAGGTAAAACTTTGTCTCTTATTTCACAATGCTTGACATCCTGAAATAACTTAAGACCAATCTAATTTGCAAACTAGTAACAAATAATTGTTTCAGGATTTGATCAAGACCTTCATGCCAAAGGTCTTATTCCCGTTGTTCACATGATGCTTTGATTGAACATCATTCTAACAATATTTGTGCTTAGTGATAGAGCAAGCAAATAATTTAAATTTGTAATTCAAACTATCTCCAGTAACATTCCATATTAAAGAAGTTGAATTTATCAAACCTGCTGATATTTATTCTCCAACGATACAATTTGATCACTGAAGTCCAAACCAGTCTCATTAGCCATCTTCCTTACCTACAAATCAACAGAAAATAAACAAAAAGCCAAAACACAGCAAGCAGAAGTACACAAACTCTCAGCTATGTACTCCAATTAACACAACCGCAAAATTAACATACATCTATAATCTTCCTTTCAAGATCAACGAGCGGTTTCTCGAAATCTAAAGTAACCGGCTTAGGCTTCTCTTTGAGAGGTTTGAAATGGGAGAGGTGAGTGAGGACTCCGCCCTTCACATTCGGATCCGGATCGTCGGGCCACGGATACTCGTGCTTCTTCACCTTCCTTATCCTCGCAACTACTGCAAAATCCCTATTCCCCAATCTGAATCGCGCCCTTCCCAGAGTTCTCAAGGAAATGCCGTGTCTTCCGCTGCTGGAGCTCCGGAGAAGATCCGACGCCGCAGCACCGGCGAGCGCGAACGAAGAATGCGAAGTAGAAGCCATAATCTGCCAAACAGATCTCCAAAATTTGTAAAAAAACATAGAATTTATCTCCAAAAGAAACATATCATTCTCACAAATTAGAAATTCCGAAAAGTGTTAAAAAAAATCAGAATCACTCCGTTTAGCTACTGAAAAAGAGTACTCTCCTGAAAAAATGAGCTCACTACCCACGATGACCTAGTCAAACACAGAACACAAAAAGATGAACTAAACGAAATGAGTTCGAATCCTCTCGGAAAATAACTCACCGGAGACAGTCGGAGAAATCGAGATCTCTCTAGAAGAACGGAAGCTAGAAGTGAAGAGAAGAGGAGAAGTGTTGGGTAGTTAATAAAGAGAGCATCGTAGAGATCGTCAATCGTCGATACTTCTTATGTGATCATAGAACTGGCAAGCCAACGTTTTTCGGTTTTTGCCGTTAATTAGATGTACGATTGGTTCGTTCTTTGTCTAGTCCGAGTCATTTCTGGTCCAGTTTGGCTCGGTGGCTCGATGGCTCGATGGCTCCATAGCTTCAATGATCTTTTATTTCTGTTTTCATGTTTTTTTATTATTTTTTATTGTATTCTTATTTTTTTAATTTTATATATTTTTTCTATGTTCATATTTTAAAAAAACAGAATTAAAAAATAAAAAAATAAAAAATAAACGGAACCTTATTTCATAATAATACTATTGCTCTTTGGTATTAAACTCCCAAATAATTTATGAAACAATACTAATAGAGTTCATTTTAATAATGGAGATTTTGTATCTTTTATTTATTTGTTGTGGATGACTAATTATTTTAAATGGAGATAGTAATTTATGAGCTCAAATTTGAATTTTTTTTGAAAATTTTATAACTTTTAAAACAAATTTAAATTAATGGAAAAATCAATTTAAATGTTTGTTTAATGTAAGTATAGAGGGCTTAAAAAGGACTCTAGTATTTAAGAAATATAAGATGTTCATAAAATTATATTTAATACTACATAAAAGAGTATTTAATAATACTAGAAAGAGTGCCCTTCAATTAATTAAATCATCTTACAAATAATAGACAAATAAATATACATATAATAGAAAAAGACAAACCCTAGAGTTTATATTATAGGATGTTATTAGAAAAATATTTGACAATGAATTAAAATTAAATTATGTTTTTTTTTTCCAATTGATTGGTATAACTCTTTAATATTATGCAACCCATATCTCTAAATATTTAGAAGTGCTTATGAAGCTACGAAAATTTAAAAATTAACTTCTAATATTTGATAACTTGGCGACTTGGATTCAAACTTAATTAAATATAATTTGACTTTTGATTTCAATTTGCTCCAACTCAATTTCTCATAATTAATTGAATTCAAATCTTGATGAGTTTGAACAGTTGAATTTAAACTTAATTAAATCAAGTTTCTTACAAATTAATTCAACTATCTTAATTTAAAAGACCGCAATCAAGAATAAATATGTGTTAAGCTTGTAAACGTTAATTGAGTTAAATTCATTGATTAATTACCAATCATCAATTAACCAGATGGTTTATTCCAAATATATCATGTGAGGATTATTATAAACACTCAATGATTTTCCTAATATACATTTAAAAGTTATTGGCTACATATTTTACTTGGAACCTTCAAAATAACTCTACTTTTCTAATTAGATTACCTAAAAGATGCATTATTGTATAAGCCTCACGACAATTGTGATAGAATAAGTAAATATTAATTTAATATATGGTCAAATGCAAACTTTTTGCACCGCATAAAATGGTACCTATAAATTGAATCCCCAAGTACAATGAATTTTCCCTCTCATTATAGTTCTACAATTTTTAAGATTTTGGTTTTCAATTTTCCCTCATTATAGTTCTACAATGTAATGGAAGCCAATCCATGTGTTTATAAATTAGAGAATGAAAGCATTTATTTTGCTACTTAAAATTTTTTAAAAATATTTAGTTTAACCTTAAAGTTTTTTAAAGTATCATACCACTCTTTAATACTTATAAAATAGTATAATTTATTTTTTAATATTTATAAAATAATGTAAATTACTTTCGGTTAAGATCTTATTAGTTAATTATTAATTCTATTAAGAACCTATTAATTAATTGTTCATTACTTTTTAATAATATAATTAAAAATATATTTTA
>JAOXYD010000004.1:18546347-18565182 GCA_028565735.1 Pinacopodium congolense | reverse complement strand
TGGTGCTGACTGCTGAGATTAAATAATTGAAAGTTCGAGTGCTTAAAATAAAAAATTGAATTCCGATGCCGGGACTTGAACCCGGGTCTCTCGGGTGAGAGCCGAGTATCCTAACCAACTAGACTACAACGGAATACTGAAGGGAGAGGTATGAATCAATATATTTATATGTTCTAAATTCTATTCTGCTTTTCTACTTCTGGGATTTTCACCAGTGTTGTTTAGGGTCGCTTGGGTTGAGTGGCAATGGCGGAAGAGGCTTTGAACGGTGCTCTCAACGATCTACTCTTTAACTATCTCCTCTAGCTTACTCATGAACTGCACTTATAACCAATAATGATTTGTAGAGAATGTACTGGAGCAGCTTAGGGTTGGACTCGCCCGATTCGAGCTCGTCTCATCGCCGGTTCCTTCAGTTTCGCCTTTCTTTGCGGGCAACAGCGAGCGGTTTTTTGCTAGAATTGGAGCCTCACTGTAAGGGTTTATGATTATCCTCAAATGGGTTTTACTTTATATTTGGAATTGTAGTGATTTTGCTTTTGTATCACATGTTTAGAGCATCTCCGGCGATGAAGAAACTCGAGCATTATTCTGTTCAGAAAGTTACGGGAGACGGCCGTTGTCTCTTTCGGGCTCTGGTAGTCAATATTACGTTATCGATTTCTATTTAGATCAAAGAAACAGCTTCTCTGTGACTTGTGAGTGCATTTTGGGTCCTCCTATGACGTGGTTATGAGAATTTCAGGTCAAAGGAATGGCTTTTAACAAGGGAATCTCTCTAAATCCAAGAGAAGAGAGGGATGATGCGGGTATACTGTTCTTGATTTCTCTTTCACAGCTCAATTAGTAAAAAGTTGGAATTTTTATCGTGAAGGCTTCATTAGGAAATCTCTACTATGAGTTTATGTTTTAAGCTTGATAAGTCACTGGTTGTATATTGCATTGCTTCAACATGTAAATCTAATGTTGCATTCTCTTGCCGAAAATTCCAGACGATCTGCGGATGGCTGTGAAAGAGATCATCTGTGACAGCAGTAGAGAACACCAGCACTATGAAGAAGTATTGGTTGCAATTACTGTTGATGAGCCTTTGAAACGGTGAGTCTTTGAAAGTGGACTGTTGTCTTTTCGCGAAACTGAGGTTTGATGTGGTGGAGGAACTGAATTGTAAGATATCTGTTGCTGGAATTGAGATCTCGATATCAAATATTTGTAGTTTCTTTTTGTATATTATACGGATGATCTAATCAATTCGATTGTGTTCTTTAGTATTTACTTACCATATAAATTTAACATAGGACTTCTCTTTTCTTAGTTACTGCCAGCGTATTCCACGTCCTGATTTTTGGGGTGGAGAGTCGGAGCTACTGGTTAGTCCTCTCCTTAATGCATGTTTTCCGAAATCACAAATTTTACCATTTCATTTTACATGATCATGCAAATTTCTGTAGCATAAGTATTATGGGTTTAATCTTTTCAGATTAGCAGGCCCGAAACCATGTGTGTTGCTAGTAGTTGATGTCAAATTACTTACTGGTGCAGAGCTCTTGAATACCTTCTTTTAGTTTCTGCTGGCGTCAAAAAGAAGAGCAGAATCGCATCTAATTTCATTCCATATTATTCTTCTCATGCTATAACACGAAGTGGTTGAATTTGTCTTTCCCTGAATGATACTGTCCCCAAGATTTTGTTATTTACTCTGTGAAATAGTTTGCATACTTCAACTCAGTTCTTCCTGAGACATTTCAGTGACCTTTTAATCTTGAATCAGGTACTGTCAAAATTGTGCAGTCAGCCCGTCGTTGTTTATATTCCAGAGCATGAGGTATGTTGACAGTATAGATACTCCAGAACAAATCCTGAGAACACATGTTAATTAGAAGACGAAAATTTGTTGGTTGTGCTAATTCTTTTCGGTTGTTAAAAATTGAACGTCAGAAACTGATTTTCTTTATCTTTTATCGGGTCTAGTAGCATGTCAATCTGCAAGTCAGGGATTAAACTCTCGGAAAAATATTTCCTTTATATCCAAATCACAATGCAGCTTAACTTTCTGCATTGACAAAAACATTTCCATATGCTAGAAATTGATTCCAAATATGTTTCTTGCAACTGTTCTATATCGTAATGAACTGCAGCATACAAGGGTGGATGGAGCTGAGTATGGAGCAGAGTTCCGCAATATTTCCTTTATATCCAATTCATAATGCATCTTAACTTTCTGCATTTTTGGCTTCATTGACAGAAACATTTTCATTTGCTAGAAATTGTGTTCAAATATATTCTTGCAACTGTTCTGTATGATAAAGAACTGGAACTGCAGCATACAAAGGGTGGATGGAACTCCGGCTTTATTCCGATAGCCGAGTATGGATCAGAGTTTTGTAAAGGCTCACTGAAGAGAAAACCAAGGAAGGTTGTGAGGCTACTGTATAGTGGTAAGAACCACTATGATCTACTTGTTTAAGAGTTCATGATGGGCAAATAGAGGCCATGAGCATTGATAACTATCAAAGAAACCGATAGTGATGCCGTATTTATGCTAAAAGGTGAAGAAATGTTTAGTTTTCTGGTCCATGATTGAAAGCTATTTAGCTTATTCCCCCCTTTTTTTGTTTGTTTCAGTTTGCCTCTTGTGTACTTCCTCAGTTATGATCAATAGATGAATATTATTGGTTTGAAAGGTATGTCTGGCTTTACAATGATTCATAAATTAACAGTAATAATAGATTGAAAAGATTTTGTCAATTGCTAAATTAATTAAAATGATACAAAAATAAGAATAGTATATAAGATATAAATTTTATTTATACCAAAATATGTGCAAAATGTGTTTGATATTCCAAATTTTACAGCAAAGTAGATGTATCAGAACGTTTTTATATATATATATAATTGCGGAGTTTATTAGTCAGAAATTCTAATAAGCTATTTAATGGATTAAATAATGAAATTAATATAAAAAAAATTTCAAATAATAAATTATCACGTGTTATCAAATGGTGTATTTTTATCAATTGATATGTTTTCATAATGTGTTATTTGATGAATTAGGTGAATAATTCATTTAATTTAAATAACTTCTTAAATACTGATAGATTTGATTCAAATAAGTATTAAAACTTCTTAAAATAATATTAATTTTATTCTTAGTAATCTCTAATATTTTACTCTAATATTTAAAATATTTAAAAAGTTTAGAAACTCAAATTCAATATTTTTATCATTTAAAAACACTAAAAACATATCTCGCATCACTTACATTATCCTTAAAAATAAAATCTTGTGCATATTTTATATAAAAAATTTCACAAATAATCTACTTATTATTTCAGTAATAATTCATAAACATTAGAAATGAGCAAAACATTGTATATCCAAAGCAATGTCAAAAACCAACCTCGTAACGAACTACACTCCACTTCCATAACCATTGGAGGACACGTGGCAACAACCCAGATATCTTTCTTTTTTTCTTTTAAAAATTTTCATAATATAACATTCTCTCTATCTTCTTCTCTCCCACCCAACGCCTGATTTATACGAGTCCGAGGGAGAGCAATTACGGTCCTCTAGGGTTGTCTGCGTCTGTATCTGAAACAACAAAATCTACACAAGAGAAGATAATCCGTTTGGGGGTTTACTTCCATGGAAGGAGCGAGCAATGGAGGGATATTGTACCACGAAGTACAAGAAGGGAAGCTGTGTGCGTTGCATTGCGTGAACGCGGTGTTGCAAGGCCCTTTCTTCTCCGAACTCGATTTGGCAGCGCTCGCCACCGATCTTGACCACAAGGAGCGTCAGGTCATGCAGCAGTTAGGAGACTTAGTGTCCTTCGAGTCTCACAACGTTTCATTGGGCGGTGATTTTAGTATTCAGGTCGCTTTCTCACCCATTCTCTCTTTGAACTTCTCTTCTTGAATTGATTGTTGTTTGAATACTTGGAAATGAAGTGGAGTTTCTTGTTTCTTTTGATTGATTACTCTGGTTTTTACGTCATTCTTTTTGTTTGGAGAGTGGATTATACGTTGGTTTTTTGGGTTCTTTGTCCGCATTATGGGATAAAGCTGAGGTCTTTCATGAAATTGAAATGCATTTTGTTTGTGTTGCTTTGTTAAAAATCAGTTAAAGTGATCCTGCGTTGAGGGTTTTGGGTGATGCTCACTCGAGATAAAATGAAGACTCTTCATATCAGCATTTTGTTTGTTTTCTTCTTTTTTGACAGAACAAGCATTGCGAGGGAGTGTTATAGTAGCTGTAATCTATTAATAAAATTCTATGGAAGTATGAACCCTGGAGAAGTAATCGAAAGATAAAGAGGATAGGGTTGTAGTCTCTAATACTTTATCAGTGAAATACTATGAATGCTTTAGAATTCGGGTTATGCTTCTTGATCAACATTAAAATATATGATTCTCATATGACAGATAGAGATTTGTCCATATGAGGAAAATGGTTCTTAGTACAACTTCAGTTAGCATATTGGGCACTAGTTACTTTTGATGTTGGTTTTTCCTTTTCTTCTATTTGGAGCTTATAAGAGGAGAAGCCAAATTACGTGCCAATGATGATTGTATTAGACCCTTTTGCAGCTAGATTGTAAGTAAGCAATTGGTTAAATTCTCTTTGAAGATGATCTCGGTGCAGTGAGGAATGGAAGTTTGGTTAGTTGTTATTCTACCTCTCCCTCCCTATGTTATGTTGGATTATTGTTTGTCCCTTGTACAAATGTTGTGATTTGTAAGACTGACTCTTGTGATGGATGTAGATTTTGCTTTAACTGGAACTTTCGTTTTAAATCTTAACTATTATGCTGTTTTAATGCTACCTGATCAGATTGTCTGTCGATGTTAATTGATCTAGCTTTGCTAGTTGGTTCACAGAACCAATTTGTTTACAATTTATGGATACCAATGGTACAATTATTTGATGCATAACTTATTCAATCTGTGGAGCTGCCATTTCCATACATAGTTAGCCAGGGTAGAAGGTTAGATAAGTCCAAACTACCGTTTATGAGGCATTTTGCATAAGGTAACTCCATAACAGGTACTTAAGAGGTCCAACTTGTCTATGCGCAATCAGAAAATTATATGGAATACTAAGGTGACTCTTAATCGCCACTTACAAGATCCAGAGAGAAGTTTACATTTGATCAATTGAATTGGCTTCTCATTGCTGTGGATGCTAACAACGCATTTGCTATTTTATACGGACACGAAGTAACGTGTTTGTAATTTAATTTTTAGAACCATCTCTAAGGAGAGGGTTAAACATGGAA
Source organism: Pinacopodium congolense (assembly GCA_028565735.1). Taxonomy (NCBI): domain Eukaryota; kingdom Viridiplantae; phylum Streptophyta; class Magnoliopsida; order Malpighiales; family Erythroxylaceae; genus Pinacopodium; species Pinacopodium congolense. The sequence goes on along the minus strand of JAOXYD010000004.1, from coordinate 18,559,901 downwards.
GCATTGTAATACCAAACCATATTGCTGCTTATTGAACATGAATTTGCTGTCACACTGGAAATGAATAAATTGGAATTTGCAATGACAAGGATAAATTGACTTGACTATTAAAAATCCCATACTTAGTTCCATTTTTCATTCAAGTAATGCTAGGGATACTACAATTTATTAGTTCCATTTTTCATTCAAGTAATGCTAAGGATACTACAATTTAATGCCAATAGTGTGACAGCTATGTGGTGAAGCATTAAAGAGCCATGTGTTCCGTGGTTTTTTTCCACTGTTAACCTTTTTCTGGGAGCTTTTTATGTGGTTGATTCATCAAGTAGACATAATTGGATATGAATTTCATAGTCTCTTATATTAGTATATTTTATTCCCTATTTATAAACCACCGAGGTAAGTGCTTTGATCAGAAAATGATGTATGAGTAGAAATTTTGAGTAATGATGTAAATTAAATTGTAGTTCTTATTAAGAATGCATGCAAACATTGTTACTTCAATGGGCAACTTGTTACACAGAAATTTGTTGAAATTGTCCAAAAGTTAATGTTTTCAGAAAATACTTCCTACAGGTCCTGCAGAAGGCTTTAGAAGTATGGGACTTGCAAGTCATTCCTTTGAACAGTCCAGTTGCCGAGTCTGCACAGATTGACCCGGATCTGGAGAATGCTTTTATTTGTCACTTGCATGATCATTGGTTCTGTATTAGGAAAGTGAATGGGGAATGGTATAATTTTGATAGTTTCTATGTGGCTCCACGGCACCTTTCAAAGTTTTATCTGGCAGCTTATCTTGACTCTTTGAGGAGCTCTGGCTGGAGCATATTCCTGGTGCGAGGGAACTTCCCAAAAGAGTTCCCCATCTCATCATCAGATGCTTCTAATGGCTACGGACAGTGGCTTTCTCCTGAAGATGCTGAGAGGATCACAAAAGCCTGCAACTCAATGAATGCTGTTCACCAAGGTTGTTCTACCCAGCATGACGCTGTTACGTATCAAGAAGTTCTTTCAGAAATGGAAGATCGCGATTTGAGAGCCGCAATAGCTGCTAGCAAGGAGGATTATTTCCTGCCAGAGCTAGCTGCTGAATCTAATGATCCTTCAAAAGCCTGTAACTCAGTGACTGCTCTTCAAAAAGGTGGTTCTACTCAGCAGGATTGTGTTGTTCTTTCAGAAATAGAAGATCGTGATTTGAAAGCTGCAATAGCTGCCAGCAAGGAGGATTCTTTCCTGCCGGATGCTGCTGCTGAATCTAGTGCTCCTTCAAATGCCTGTCACTCGGTGACTGCTCTTCACAGTGGTGGTTCTACTCAGCAAGATTCAGTTGAAGCTCATTCAGAAATCAAATATCAGGATTTAAAAGCTGCAATAGTTGCCAGCGGTTCGTTCCTGCCAGAGGCTGCTGCTGAATCAAATATTTCTTCAAAAACCTGTAACTCAGTCAGCCCTCATCATGAAGGTGGTTTTACTCAGCGGGATTCTGTTGCAGATCAAGAAGTTGTTTCAGAATTAGATCAGAACTCAAAAGCTACGCTACCTGCCAGCAAAGAGGGTTCTTCCTTGCCCGAGGCTGCTGCTGAACTTAATACTCCTTCCAAAGACGAACTTATTTGAGCAAAAACTGGATAGGAAAATATATGTGGTTTTGAATTCATATTTTATGTGACAACGGTTCATTGCTGGTAGGACATCTTGAGCATATTGTTCTGAGGTCATTAAATCGAACATCAATGTACATTCATTATACATTTTGTTGAAATAGACTTTTAGCTATAAATATTTTTCTAAAGGATGAATAACAATTCAGCTATAAAGATTATATTTTTCAAGATATCATGCTAGGTTTCATGCATTTCTTCTTTTCATACTAAAATTCCTTATAAAACACGCACTAATACAAGAGAAACAGTCACATTTAAAGCTAAGAAAGCATTAAGTAACCACTTAGTGAGCCCATCTAGAATTAAAAAACTTCCTTTTGCTTCTTCCCCTCTCCCCTCAACTCCAATCGTCGACCCTGGATCCTCTATATATCGTATGCAGTACATCTCTACACAATGCATATTTATGCATACATTAGAAAGCAAGCTGCTGAAGTAGAGCGAAAAGGGTTGAAAAGAAAGTGTTAGTATGATGCTTTTAGGCTGGAAACTGAGGAGACATGGCCACGTCTTCTTTTTAGAATATATCCATTTTAGTATATCCATGTGCCTTGGACCCACAGCCAAAAGTGCATACAGGGGAAAAATAGTAAAGAGTCATCCATAGATAAAAAGGTAAGAAACCCATTGTTTCTCTTTCTTACAGCGATCAGCGATCGTCTCTCGTCTTAGAGATCTGAAGATTGATTATTCAAAGTTTCGATCTTTGGGTTTTGCCCCAAATGGGTTCATCCGATCGGTTGTTTAACAGGCAGAGAAGTGTTCATGAGATCCTTGGTGGAGGTTTTGGTATGTCCTTTTAAAACACTTCTGAACATCTTCACCCCTCAATCGCTCTTGCCTTCTGGTCATGTATAAATCATTCATTTGATAATTGGGAATGTATTATCTTCTCAAGAAACTCATGTTAGGAATTGACAGGATTCTCTCTGATCAAATGGGTTTTTTTTTCTTTTTCTTTTTGATGGGATCAAAAGTTTCATGCTTGTTATTGTTTTAACAGTCGCAGATGTGATACTCTGGAGGCAAAAGAACGTTACTTTAGGCATTTTGTTGGCAACTTTATCGTCTTGGGTGGTTTTTGAGATATCTGGATATACTCTTTTGTCTCTCATTTCTAGTGTTCTCCTCCTCCTATTTACCATTCTCTTCCTCTGGGCCAAATCTGCAGCTATGCTAAACCGGTAATTTCCAATTTCTTAATTTCGTTATGTAGAGCATACTGGCTTTTATAATTAAACATTGTGTTGTGAATTAATTGCAGATATGTAGTAGTTGGTATATGCACTTCTTTAGAATGGAACTGTGAACACTCTCATTTGTTACATTGTTTCATGGAACTTTGAATGTAGTATGAGGATCCTTGGACTTTAGTTTATGTTTTACTTTCTGCTCTCCTCTTCCTTGAGCAGACCTCCTCCTCCTTTACCAGTATTGCATCTATCAGAAGAAATGATGCAGGAATTCAGCATATTGATCCGCAGTCGACTCAACGATCTGCTCTCCATTTCCCAGGACATTGCGCTCGGCAAAGACGCTAAGTTGTACTTCAAAGTTGCTGGATATCTGTTGCTGATATCAATTGTTGGGGGATTAACAAATATGCTCACATTGGGCTATATCAGTAAGTTTCAGGTTCATTGGTTACATTGTTTCTGGATTAGTATAGGTTCATTCTGATTCTTCATTCTACGTCTGTTGCAGGTCTTGTTATCATTCTCACGGTCCCTGCAATCTATGAGAGATATGAAGATTGTGTAGATAAATATATCAACGTTGCATTTGCGAAACTGTGTCTCTTCTATGCGAAGTTCGATTCTGAGTGTGTAGGAAGAGTTCGAAACTGGATCTTGGAGAAACAGAAACTGAGCTGATTAAATGGGTCATTTGCAACGTGTTGCAGAGTCTGTGGGATGATAAACTTGTTTTCAGTATAAACTTCGATTTAGGAAGATTGTTTCCTGCTTCCTGCTGCCCTTTGTTCATTGTATTTTGATCTTTTTTTTCTCTCGTTTCCTTTCTTTCACTTTTCTTGAGGAATTGTATAGGAGTTTCGGACTTCAAACGAGCTGATATTGAGATGAATATAGTCAATCAACAATGGTTTCGTGTGCCATACAGTACATTCCATATCGTATGGAAACAATTTGTCTCCACAAAATGTAGTGGCACTCCAATTTGAATGAAAGGATCAGAAGCTCCCAAGCTCACAAGCTCAGGCTTAATAAACCTAGCATTTATCTGTTGAACTTTAACCTTTCAGCCATCATTATTCAGAGGCTAGCATCTTGCTTATGAGCCTGCTATATAATATGATTAAGAACCCGCTTAATATGTATAAATGCTCATCAATCAATCTTAATATATATATCATAAAATTGTTATATAACTGTTCTCTTAACTTAAAAAGAAAGACAAATTAATGAAAAAGGAGATTAATAAAAGTCCAGTCAAAAAATAACTTTGAACATGAAATACACAAGGTTGTGAATCTAATCCTGGCCCCCTCCAAAGCTATCACGAGTTTCATGCTGCCATCCAAAACCCTGTCCATCATGATCCATATCACCTGAATAGTATCTAGCTCGTCTGGATTGTGATAAATGCGATAAAGGTGGCGGAGGTGGTGGATGTGAAAAAGGCTGCGGTGCTAATATGCTTCTGCCATCCCTGAGTTCCATAGGAGTGCTACTCTGCACAACTTCCATAGCCCTGTTGCTAGAGGCTGGGTGAGGAGGAACCATAGGTAGACCTCCTGGATTCCTTCCATAATCTCCTTGATAACCTGTGATATTTCCCTGAGAATCTGACAAGCTACCAAAACCATCAGAACCTCCCTGGCTCCCTGATGGTGGTCCGGCGTTCCATGGTGGAGGATAGTTCGGCATAAAATTGACACCTGGTGCTGGTCTTGGTGGAAATCCCAACAAAGACCCTTGTTCTGGTCCAACTTCCTGAGCTGAATTCGGTCCAGCCATATGGGCCATTTCATAGGGAGCCCCATAGAATGATTGACCTCCTTCAGGAGGAAAAGGAGGAACTGCAAATTGAGGATTCATTGAAGGATTGGAATTCATAGGCATAAAAAAGTTAGGTGGTTGCATGGCATTCATGGGCGGGTATTCAGGTATTGAGGACTCAGATGAAACTCCTTGCTGCTTGTCCGAAAACTGGGTAGATTCTTGTTGTGGGTTTATCTGTATGCCATGTTGAAAATGATTTGGAAGGCCAGGGCGAGCATTGTCAGTATAGGGTTCTGAGTGGTAGTTTTGGGCCTGCCCAAAGTACGGCGATGGTGATTGCATCACTGGCCTTGGAAGTGACTGTTCTCTTGTCTGCTGCCGACGAGTTTTGTCTTCAGAATCAAGAAGCGGAGTATTTGAACCAGGTGAAATAACTGACCTCGGGAGACCTCGAGCTGTGGAATCTGAATTAGTGGGGTGTTTCATACTTTGAACCTCTGATTCCACGCCATCCTCTTTCTCTGCATTTGGATGTAGAAGGTCAGCATGACTCTCATGGATATGAGTTTCAAATTCACTTCTCTTTAGGAAAGATTTGAGACAATGAGGAGCTGCACAGATGAAGATCCCTTCCATCATTTTGATTGTCTGAATCTTCTGTACACGTTCATCACAACTGTGTTTCGAGAAAGATAAGCAATAACTCATTGAGTTCATTTCTTAACCAAACGCAAATGCCGAAGTGGCCAAATGCACATAAGCTATAGGGAAACAATATTCTGAACACGAGTCGGTAATAATCCACATAGAATTCCCGAAGAACAAACTCACGTAAGGAATCAAAGTCCAGCAATTAACTTTACAAGCATAAATTTAGATGTCTACTTACAGATAGCAGATTGAATCACTTCTTGCACAATCCAGACAGTAGGCATGCTCACAAGGGCTCTGCATCAGGTAATCATGTTGGCCATGAAAAGAGATGCTAAAATGTTAAAAATGTTTAAGATGCTCATAGATTCAACTTAAGAGGTACATCCATCAGACAAGGAATGCGAAAAGAACATAATGAAAACTAAAAAATCACACAATCTCAAGAGACCTATCAAGTAATAAAGGCGCAACTTCGAACATAACAATAGGATTAAATCAATCAACAAAATCCAGACTATACAACAGCTCAAAAAAAAAACTAGCAAATAAAAATCACATCACAACAAACTGGAGTTCTAAAATCATTACTTCAATTGTATCATACAAGAAAAAGGAAAACTTCAATCATAACAAGCAACTAGACAGTATAATTTGGGTATTTGCTCCCACAAGCTAGAGAGCCAAGCTTATTAATATATCTAAAAGCAGTTACTTTTCACTTGCAAGAAATTATTCTTCACATGATCAAGACATAAGCAGAAACAAAGAACTTTAATTCCCTAAAATTCTATCACTATGTTAAAAAATCCACAAATTTCTGGTAATGAACCCAAACAAAAATTTAACCAAAAAAGGATAAATAAAGCCTTATTAGGAACACACCAAGCGTCCATAGATAGCGATCGGGAAATCACAACGAACGCAAAAGTGAACCCTCTCGCCCAGCTGCCGACGAGACCTTCTCCCCACAGTTTTAATCGTAGTTGCACTCGTAGCCGGACCAATCCCCTTGGCCACCGGAAGATCAGCGAGGACAAGATGGTCGGGGCACGCCACAGTCACGGTCTCCACTGGCGACGGTTTCGCCACCACGCCGCCCTCCGACGAGGGCTTTATAAGCCTAATTTGAAGCGCCTTCGACATTGTAGGTAACAGCCCTAGTGATTATAACGAATACAACAACACAACGAAATCAACGGTCTCCTAATCGGCTGCTTTTGTATGCGATTATTCGGGTTCGGGTCCTCTCTTGGATCCGAATACGTAAGAGTAAGTGGAGTAGGAGATAATAAAAGACGACGGCGTCATTTACATTTATAGTAGCTCCAAACCCGAAACGACACCGTTTTGTGGTGTCAATCCTTCTTACCCTGTTAGGAAATACAAACCTTCGTATTCATTTATTCTAAAAACCAATCTTATTTTTGCGGTATGCAAAAGGTTTTATATCCTTCTGGTTGTAAAATATCATAATTTATATTTTAATATTTTTAAAATAATATAATATATTCTTAATATTTATTTTGTTAAAAATTTATTAATTAATTACTAATTTTATAAATATTTTATCAATTAATTATTAAAATAATAATTAATAAAACCTTAATAAAATTAATATTAAAGGAACAATCCGTATTATTTTACGAATATTTGCAAAGGATTATAATATTTTCAAATATTATAAAATAAAGCACATTATTTTGTAAAAGTTAAAAATAAAATAATGTTTTAAAAGAAGTTAAAAAGTAATTTAAACTTTTTAATATTTTAAAGGAAAATTTGTACTTTTTGTAATATTAAAAGTAAATGTTTTATTAGGTCTACATTGAACTTTTTAATAAAACTTAAAATTAGACTATATCTAGTACCTAAAATAATAATAAAATTCAGTAAAAATTATTTTTAATATCTCAAGATTTCTTACTTTAAACCTAAGTTCCAAATTGTAATGTGATTAAGTTTATTGTGGAATTTTAAAAAAGTGATATTTTTTACTTACACATGCTTTGTGTAAAAAACTGATTTTATAATATCATTATCACCAACAATGAGAAATATGGAATTGTTTAGTAATTGTAACTAAAATCGATATTGTGATTACTATTATATATTACATTTTCTATAAACAGGAAATTATAGAATTAATTAACCAAAAAATTGCAATTAAAAACATGAACAACACCTCTTGCAAACATGTTAGATTGGATTTTTTTTTTCTTGTCCATTAAAAATACCATAAACAAAATCCAATAATTTATAAATACTTAAATATATAGGTATAGATTGCTGATTCTGTTATTATAGAAGCCCAAAAGGGTAACAATTAATACAGAAAAATGCCTATTATTTTGAAGCTATTCTTATGAAGGTTCCCTTCAACAAAAACTAACAAGACCATTAAAAAAACTACTCTCCATTAGAGCTTGGGCTTCATTATTCTTTCAAAAACTACTCTCCATGGGAAATTTGGCTTCATTCTCTTATCTTCCTGAGGATTCTAAACTTCTAACAAATTTCTTTGCCTGAGAAGAAAAGCAAAAGAAATAGAAAAATATGTTAAAAAATAGGTGTAAATATGCATAGTAAACACATTGAATAGAAGGGGGTAGTGACAAAGTGTAAGGGAAGAATTTTGGTTTTCAACTTTCACCTGTTCTAAGGTTAGAAACATGATCACATTCCAAGAACCCAACCTCCCAAAATTTGGGATAAAGCCCTTATAGAAAGCCAAAGGTCCCTACAATACAAGCAAGCAATGGTATTATAATCCATATCAAGCACTCCCTTTTTTATTTGCTTTTATTATTGTTAGTTTCCAATATAAATCATATGTAGGCATGAATTTGATATATCAGCACAATCAAGTCAAGATAATAAGTTGCATTCAGGTGGAGTATATGTTCATTTAATCACATCATCCATAAAGGATTATGTGATCGAAGGAATTTTAATGAGAAGTTAATTCTTGACCCAAAAAAAAAAAAGAGCTGTTTGAGTAAATAATTTCACAGATAAGTCACGAAAGTTGGATATTTTCAATTTCTGAAAAGTGGGTATGGAGATAAATAAAAACGGCCTTACATCATTCTTCAAAGTCTTAATGAAACAGTCAAGTGTGCTTTTGTATGCAGAATCCCCCATCATTCTTGACTTCACCTGCCAAAGAAAAGGGTGTCAAAGCCAACCGACGAATTTTCCGTTAAGGAACGAATGAAATGAAGGCATTGACAGGGAAACAAGGTAATAAAAAAAATATAACTATGTATAGTGACTGCAATTACTGCTGTGCATAATCAAGCAAACTACTATTACTAATAAAGGAACCAACGATGCAAACTATACATGCAGCAGGTCGGCGGTTCTCCTGCCTTAAAAGGAATTGAAATAGAACAAAATTGTGTCAATAAACTTTACGTGTTAGATACTATTACTTAGTTTTACATGCTGTTTAATACACTTCAGAAAATAGAAGATCATAAACTGTCGCCAATTAGCTCAATATGTAAGTAGATACTTACCACATCGACTGGAGAACCAATGCAAACAGCAAAGAAACCTGCCCCAAGGCCAGCAAGCAGATGAGTGACAACATTATCTGTGAATCCAGGTATTTCCAATAGTGTCTGCACGGAAGTCATTCAGTTTAGAAAAAGAAAATCAGTTTAACCCATCAGAAGAAACTGATTTCTTCACATTCACCTGCTTCACTTGATCATAACTAGCCAGTTCAGCAGCATTTATGATAGCATTCCGAGCTACATTGGGTCCAAGACCAGTCCAAAGTGCCGCGACTCCTTCCTAATAGTTGGTAATTACAATTATGTGCAGCAAGAGATGAAACATTTATTTTGAGTTTTTATTTTGTTCTGCAGTAGATACACAACCTGTCTGACAATGGTGGAATAAGCATTCAAAGCTCCAGAATAGCGTCTTGGAACACCAGGTGGTAACTTCCCTTCAGCCTGAAGTCTAACCTTCACAAGATCAGTCGGGTTTGCCACCGTGATTCCGAGAGCACCTGTTTGATAAGAGAAGCACACTTAAGGTTTCCAAAGGGCAAGAAACGTACTATAATAGTGCATTTATGATAAATGCTGAAGTTAATGAAGGCACTAATAGCTGATAAAGAAAATAGCAGACTTAACCAATATCAGACATAAAAATGTACATACATGTTTTGGCAGATTTTCTATGAACAAATGTATCTATTCAGGAAGTTCACCTGTTGTGAGTGCTGCGAGAATTTTCTTGCTTAAGGGGACATCTCCCACAAAGTCATTGCCGACATACAAGTTCTTCACCTGTTCAACATTTTACTTTTATGTAAATATTGCACAACCAGCAAAATAGTCTCAATAATTCAATCCAAGGAAAAGTTTGAAAACCCACTGGCTCATATAGTCCAATTCTTAAGCCTCCATATAGACATTGACGATGAAGTCCTGGTACGACACCTTTCCAGAGTGCTGTTAGACCTTCCTCCCTCGCAATGGTAGCTACAGTGCCCAACATGCCATTGTATTTGGGTAAGGCCACTGCCTCCCCTGAAAGAGCTTTCTTTTGCAGCTGAAGCCTGACTTTGGCAGTGTCCAGAGGAATTGTACAGATCTGCATCAAATACAAGCAGCTTCTGGTGTGTAAAATTCTTCAAAATCCAGAATTGAAAAGCAAAAATGGATCTTTCTTCCATTGAAGAATAAACTGTAAAGAAATCGACATCCGATATTTTAGCCACTTTATCCCAGATTGATATCCAAAGCGAACTTTTCACTAGCTAAACAAAGACAACAAGAAGATTTATTGGTAGTGTAATTAGAGCAGGAGCAACATAACCTTCAAGAGTCAACATTCACAGTTCTGGAATCACTGATAAATCATTACTGTATACCTTTCAAGCTGAAAAGCTCATGCCAAACTCTCAAACATCTTTCAAATTAGCAAGAATCCAACACCTGTTAACCAGTTCTGATGCTAAAGCTACAATCTTTGAGTGAAAGGGAGGGACGAGGCTACGACAATGATATAAAAAAAGGAAGAGAGACTTCACCACCACAATATGTAACAATAATGATGATGTGAACCAGTACAGAAAGTTCCCAGCAAGCATTGAGAACAGAGGAATGCTTCTTGTATCACGGATAACTAAGTGCGATTAATCAATAAGCAAACCAAAATCAAGTAATTAGGATTCATAGCCTTCACAAATAACATAAACCCAAAACATAACACCAAGGTAACACCTTAATAAATGCAGCGTAGAGATGATTGCAGACTTAGATCCAACTAGTCCCAGAGAAAAATCAAACCACCATTGAAGCAACAAAAAGGGGTGATCCGGGTAATCAAAGCTAACAATAAAAGTTCTATGTTAATCATAAAAAGGTTTCAATTTTCTGTCAATACCTCGGCGAAACAAGCGGCAAAAGCACTACTAGCGAAGGTTCCGGGGAGGGAGATATCTCTTTTACCCTTGTTATCGGCCACCATCTTCACAGAAAAAAGTCTCCGAGGCCGATAGGCGCACTATACTAATACAGCCTGTTAGAAAAGAGACAAGAGGGAGGAGAAAGAGGGAACAAAACAGGGCACTTTATTTAAGGAAATAGGACACTTTAAAGATCGAATCTTGGGAAAAGAGACCAACTACCCAATTTGTCCTACACTGGTTGCGCAAATTGGCCTACCTTATTGGCCGAACTTTTCTTTTTTTTATTGTTTTCTCTTATTTTGTCCTTTGTTTCTTATTATTCTGCTATTCTTCGCCATCCCCCATTAATACCTGATTTAGCTTACCCAATTAGGAAAAGTTACTGTTTTAACGTTTTGTTTCAACAATCTGACAATTTCTATAACAGGGTTAATTATAGAATCTGTGCTACATCAGTAATTTATGAGAATTCCCCATCAGCTAGCAGTTGCTATCGTAAAGAAGCGATTTTTTTTACTGTTCTAGACAACGAAAAAGTGATGTCTTGTCTGGTTTTAGATTGCGGGTCGCAGCGTACGAGGTAGATATTTAGTCAAAGGTTGTTCTGAACTGTGTTTAACGTGTGAAGCTAATCCAAAAGAAATTTGTTTTTAAGTTGATAATCGAGTCAGCCATCACACAGAATGCAGGAGTTCCACTTGAAAGAACAACTGGGTTGAATTATCAGATTGTGTCCTCATACATGAATTGGTCTTCTGGGAGGAGGAACACATGATGATTCTATTGAATTTGTCCCCCCCAAAAAAAGGGAACAAAAGAAAATACTTTTGCATTCTTCAGAAGCAAAGTGGTAAAAGAATATGAATGTACACATGGGCCACTTCGCTTATTGACAATGAATGGATGGTGAATAGGAAAGGGATGCCTGTGGCATCTGATGAGCACATCACCAAGCAACCAAGTGCTCTGGAGATAGTGGTCGCCCCTCAAGATACAGAATTTGGTTTAGTTTTCAAACAAGAGAAGGAAGATTATTAATCCATATGCTTCAAACAAATTTCCCAATTCTGGTCTGCTTTTGCCACAATATGTCCAAGCTGCTTTTGCCAAGCAAACACGAGCATTAGTTGTCAAGAAAATCGAGAGTATAAGTGATACTATTGGTGTAAAGTAGCAGAGTTTGATACAAAGCTGCATTTTCAGTTTCTGTTTGCAGCAAAATGCCTTTCCAATTTCCTTGCTTAATTTTCATTTCCTCAAGCTGTGATGTACTCAGTGTTTCCTTCTATATATATTACATTTTGAAACTAGGATAGAATAAGGCACAATTACTTCAAACACAGAATAGCAGGTAGTGTTGGAGTTCCACATTCGTGTTGTCTTTCTCTTTAGGTCAATACCAGAACAAAACCACTGGAAGAACCCATAAAACGGCTGATAGATTCAATAATTGCCTTTGCAGCAGTCAAAATTAGCAAGTGCAAAAAGAATGAATGAATGCTTCAGTTCATAAGATTGAAGACATTCCAAACTAAGCTCGTAATGCTTAACGGCACCATGAATTCAAAAGTTCTCAAGTCCAAATTTAGGGATAGATCATGAATATTCTCAGAATCCATACAAATTAAGCACTGAAACTAGCTAGTATCACTCAGTACAAAATCTAAGCTCTGATTCCTATCAGGTTTCAGAATGCAATTTTTGATTCCAAACTCTAACTGCAGCACCAAGAATACCACTTTTGACCAAGAATGATTGCACTGCAAAACAACTCCATAGAAAAGATGTTGAAGTGAGAAATATATCTTCCAAAAATGAGGAATGTTAATTAGGAAGCCAAGGAACATCCATCAGACTCCACTGAAGCATCAAAACAATGGAATAACATGGTTACAAAAGTTATGTGTTTTAACAATATATTGCCCCCTTAACAACAAGGATCATTCGTCAATCCCATAACTAAGAAAGAGCAATCAATTTCCTACCTAAAATTGCAGACTAGCAGACGAAAAACAATACTTGCAGCACTCAGAGAAACAAACTGACAAATGATCATTGCAAATATTGGTTTTCAGAAGGTATTGAACATAGTATGCAAGCTCTTAAACACTCATGACACACAGCATAGCTAGAAAACTCCCACTACCAAAATCAAGAACTTTTGGGTGTGGAGGTTCAATACAAAACCTTACAGCAACCAAGTTAAACAAAGACATAGCACACCAAGTACTTTTCACCGAGTATCAAAAGACATGTTGCAAAAATGGGACCAGTAGATCAAATCACTACAAAGTTCTATCCTTCAGGACTCAATTGCCACAAGCTAATCCAGTTCCTCAAGTCACAAACTTATATTTAATTAATGGGTGCTTATCTATCATTACAGATACCCGGCTAACTTAAAACTAAGGTAAACACAAGCCACGATGATCAAGTATTCCAACTATAAAAGAGTAGGAAAAACCATTCAAGAAGCAACTGAATGGTACCTTAAATGTTGCTGGGGTACATAAAGACTCTAACTTTAGCTCCCTGTAGAAAGAACACACAAACCCAAAAAACAAAATTAAAAAGAAAAAAAGACCATTTTTACATCAAAGAAAATTGCATAAATGCAATTACCATAGATCTGGGAGGAAGATTAGACTTGAACTTTGCGCGAACAACTCCACTGTTTCCATGAGGCCTTGTAACTTTCCCCCAAATGCACCGATAGTGGGTTCCATTCTTCTTCACCTTAGCCTTGTAAATATACGCCATTCTCTTACCTTAATGATAAACAATAGTTCAAGTGTGGGGTATTTGATAGGGTTCAATTATCTTAACTTTTTATATGCATTTCAAT
>JAOXYD010000004.1:18513561-18530573 GCA_028565735.1 Pinacopodium congolense | reverse complement strand
AATGCTCTCAATGGTTGAGCCCCACCCGCAGTGTGTAAGGAAACCTCTGACTGATGGGTGATTGAGGACTTCCTCTTGTGGACACCAACTAGCTATGAAGCTCCTCTCTCTTGTTTCTTCCGTGAACTCCGGAGGCAATATTGCAGAACCACCAACAACCATGTCAGGCCTTATTATCCAAAGAAACGGTCGGTTGCTTTTGGCCAGTCCCATACCGAATTCCATGAGTTGTTCAGTAGTTAACCATGTTATGCTTCCGAAATTTACATAAAGCACTGAATTAGGTTCCCTGGAATCAAGCCATTGAAGACACTCGGGTTCTTCTTTCCAGAGATTACATCCAATTGAATTCAGACCATTATCTTGAATTTGACTGAGATGTAATTGCAGAGGACCAATAAAATAGACAGCTCGATACGTAGAGGATACTGTATCCAAAAGTTCAGGCTCTAAAGCATCGAAAGTGTGCAAAATAAGTGCTGCAGCTTCACGTGATTTCGTAGTTGGCTCTGCCACTATGCGAAATCCGATTTCATCAGTACTTTTAACTTGAGTTACGTTTGTTGCAAAATCCCTTAAACGCATATTTTTCATTCCTGGAATGAAATCTACGACTTGGTCCAAGTAGCCATTTTTTTTTAAACTTTCATCTACGGATAAAAAAAAAAGTTTAGATGAAAGACGTCAATGAAGCACATGGGCAACGAAATAATATGCAGAAGAATAGTCAAAATCGTAACATATACAGGGAAGTTATCTACATTGTAAGGTTAAGTAAATGAATGTTAATTACTTTATGCCCCATAAGAAACTATGCAATTAAACATGAGATTGGCTGTTTTATTGCATATACCTTTCAAGGGTATTAGACCTCTTTCTGCGAGTACACGACTCTGATCGAAGCCCATGAAGCCAGAGGCAGAGACAGTAAAGAAAATTGCAATGGGAAGTCCATGGACTTCCGCTGCTGCGATAGTGAAATTTGACAAGAATCCATCCGAAACTATGCAAGTCACAGGTGGAACGTTGGAAGACCTACTGTCATTGAGTTTCGCAATGAGGTCACTAAACGGTGCAAGGTATTCACCCTCCAATATGGACTCACAGATTTGCTCTAGATACGGCCGGACATTGGTATCTGTGGAAGGAAGACCATCTGGAATGAATTCAAAGCGGAAATCCGGCAAGCCATCCATGGATTTTGGACCTCTTGATTCAAGTAAGCATCTATAGTTAATCTCAAAGTGCACAAATGTTATGTGAAAACCTTTGTGGTGAAGTACCTTTGCTAACTTAAGCATTGCTTTTATGTGGCTCTGAGCTGGTAGTGGGATGAATACTGCATGAGGTTTGTGCTGAGGTGCAACAAATTCAGTAACCATCTCTGGACTTCGATCTACACTATTGTGGTTCACAATGTATAGCTCCTGTTTTATAGATATTAGAATTTGGTTTGTGTACGCAAGTTCTCGAAGTGTGGCCTCTTATATTTGTTTGTATATCCATTTCCGTGTCAGGACTACCTCCAATTGCTTCGAATGGTTATTTTCTATTCTATACATCATTTAAGTTACGTAGGAAACCAAGAATTGATGTTGAATTCCTAACCACATTACAAATAATGTGATTAAGTCCATAAAAATATTATAATTAGAAAAATATTTGATTATTCATTTGTATCGATTATCACAAGAAAAAAACATTTAAAACATTTAATATTATTTCTTAATTTAGGAAAGACATTTTAAAACCACTGATAATCATTCATGCAATTGGGTTCAGAAGGGGCTGTGTATTTAACCCTTTAAACGGAGTCCTATCAAACTGTCAAAGGAAAAGGTCTGATTTACGTTCAAATGCTTTACTTATCATCCTGTAATGATTTTTAATACGGCAAATTTCCTAAGGGAAGACATATGTCGTATTGCTTTACAAAAAAACAATAATACGAGTTCATAAGGAAATGAAAGACTAATGGGACATAAAAGACATGCTTTTCATTTTTCTAACGTAGGCTAATTATATATTTTCTGTCTGTTCTTTGACTTCTAAAAAACCATGTTGCTTGAGTTTATATTTTTAAAAATTCTCCTTTGTCTTTTTTTTATTTATTTTGTCAAATGGATAATTTTTTAATGGACTGCAGTAGATCAAATTCAGTGTGGTTCAAGAACCACCTTATTTGGAATTTAAAAATATTATGAAAATAGTTAGTTTGTAATTAATTAGTGTTCTTTTTTTGGACTTACTAAATTTCCAACCCTTCTTTCCTTTTTTTTTATATTATGAAATTCACCTACCATATGAAATGTTACCATTTTCCATAGCCCTACCACCAAAGAGACTGTCTTAGTAGCCGTTTCGTTCATTTTCGACCCAACATCATATTAACGGAACTTCGTTCCAATAATATGTTTTTGGGAAATAACTTTGGTCCAGTGATATTAGTATCTAAGTTCAGATTAATCCCGCTGACAATTTTTATTTCGAATTTAAGAAAATTAAAGGCTCCAAAATATTTTTGAAGTTGATTATCTTCTATACTTGTAATTTAAGCTGCAATATCACATTATTCACTTGTTTTATGAACAATAAATATAATTTCTGTTAGGGGTCCTACCCCATAAAAGAAAGGGTTAATTAATAGAAAAAATTACAAACTTCTTACGAAACTTCAATTGCACACGAATTCTATTTTTCTGATTAAGCATTGCTAACTTTACAAGATTGTTATTTGTAACATGATATTAGGTTAAGACAATAAATTTATTTCTTTTTTCATATATGTGATTATTAGTTTATGTTAAATCGCGTGATAGTTATTTGATATTACGATGATACATATATATATATATATATATATCTCTCATCTTAAGGTCTGAGTTATAAGTGAAAATTTTCTACAATAAAAATTTTATATCACAATTAAAGTTTTTCTAGTAAAGACATTTGCAACTGATAACTCTTTGCAATCGCTTAGTGAAACAAAAACTCTGAAAGCAATGGCTAATTTCTCTGGCCATCAAGATATGAAGATTACTTTTTCTTTTTAGCATATTTCTCTCATCTTCTTCAAGGATGATACAATCTCCTAAAGCTGCCGAACCACGAAAAATTATCTAGTCTTCTAAGAAGTCATGTCCTTCCAAAGATGAAGGCGAAGTCGAAACCGTAATGAACAATGTTATTATATGATGCCCAAAGGTTGTCAGAAATGTTTGTCTTGCCATATTTATATATAAGTAGACGTCAGTGCATTTGCCTTGCCATATTCATATATAAGTAGACGTCAGGGCAGAAAGCAGCCAGCTAGCTAACGGACAAGAATACCAGACAAATTTTCCGGCAAGACGAGCATCTTTAGAAACTCCAAAATTTTCAACATATAGCCAAAACATGTGGGGTTTTTCTTATAAACTACTTCAATTCATGATTAATGTCATGGTACGAGTTTTGTAGTAAAATTTGTGGTTAGAATATATTCATAGAATTCTAAATAGGTTAATACTTTTGGCTTTTTCTTTTCACTGATAATTAGGGGCAATATATGGGCATAATATAAAAGCTGACTCAGGCCACTACTGAACTGAATTATAAAATACTGTGACGAAACGTTACAATAATTGAAAATGGAAGCAACGACAAGAAATCTAAAAATATCTCTAACTAACTAAACGAAGACAAAATAAAGAAGTGGGCCTCACCCTCCCTCATCCAATTTAGCTCTCGCCTAAGGTATAGTGAAGCTCTATAATAGAAGAAGGCCTTGTTTCTTTAGCTAAAGCCTCCTCTTTTGTGTATCAAGATGCCTCCACAAGCCAGAGTATATACATTTTGTGTATACTAACTTAAGTAATAATGTTTGAAATGGAGGCTTTGGTAGCGTTTTCATAAAAATATCGACAAACTGAGAATGGGAAGCCGCAAGAAGAAGATGCACAACACTAGATTGAACCTTCTTATGAACAAGATAGAAATCAATGTCAATATACTTTGATTGTTTGTGCAAAAAAAGGGATTTTGTGACGTGGATGACGAATTTATTGTCGCAGTAAAGTTAAGCAGCCTCTGAGTGTGAAAAACCGAGATCGCAAAAAAGATAAATCAACCGTTAAAGCTCACATATGGTAGACGCTAAAGCAGGATACTCTACTTCTAAGGAATTTTGCGAGATCGTCACTTGTTTCTTCAACTTCCAAGAATCAAAGAAGAGCTCAAGAAAATGCAAAAACCAGTGATTGAGTTGCGTGAGTCTGGGCAAGTGGTCTAATCTGAGTTAAAGAAATTTGTGCATGGTCTCTCGAATCTTTCAATGATGAAATTTTTGGTGATGGATCCTAGTAATATGAAATAAAAGACAAAGAAGGAAACAATTTCAGTAACCACTTATTTTTGTTTTTATAATGTTAAGTCAATTTCGGTGTTATTTTTATTATTCACATTAGTCGCAGCTTTCAATAATTGCATGTTATTTTTGTTTGTTTAGTTTTCAATTTTCAGTGGTAATTTTTTTTGTTTTTGGTGAAGTGTCAACATTTGTGTGCTTTAAATTGGTATATATAGATATAGTGAAGAAGTGAGTAGAGAACAGCGGCAGCGGCAGAAAGCAAAGGTGAAGAAGAAAAACTAAAAAAATATAGTGAGTTGAGGTGTGAAAAAAATACTAGTAGTTCTACCAAGATCAAATGTGTTTTGATCTTAAAGTTGTCTTGAGTTTGTGTCTTGGGTCCGGTATTTTTTCTTAATCTCTTATTATTAGTTTTTGTTATTACCCATATTTGTTATGTAGGAAAGACTAGATGTTATACCCATTATTTTATATAATGAAAGATTTATTTGTTTGCGCTCATAGTTTTTACTCTTCAATTTTGAAATGGTTTTCTACGTTAAAAATTTTGATGTTTCGTATGATTAATTTCTTCAGATATTATCGTGCTTTTATGATTAAATTATTTTTGAAACCACCATACGTAAAATTTTTTGAGAGAATTATTTTTATCATTATACCACAATAATATTATTTATCGTTATTCTTCCAACAACTGGTATTAAAGCTATTTTCTGTTAGTTAGATGTAATTATGGAAAGAAAGTTCAACAAAATCAAAAGTTTAAACCGTTAGCATAGACTTAACGGAGGTAATATTTTTAACTTAAGTGAAAAACTGTTTAAAGATTAGTCACTCAATTGAAAAATTTTATAGGTTGATCACTCAACTGAAAAAATTCGAAAAGATTGCTCACCTGTGTAACTATTATCCCTATAAAGTATATAAAGGTTTTTATTGTGCGAAAGAACAAGAACAATCCTTTCATATATATTTTATGAATTTTAAAATTTTTTATGAAGAATTGAATGTCTTATTATCTTTTAGTCCTGATATTAAAGCTCAACAAGCTTAATGAGAGTAGATAACAGTAATGAGATTTCTGTTAGGACTTAATTCTTAGTTCAATATTGTTAAGTCTCAAATTCTCTCTAGTTATGAGATTTCCTCTCTTTATGAAACATTTACTCGCATACTTCGAATAGATTTAGTGTAATTTCACCCAATCTTCAGACATCAAGTGCTTTTGTCAAGCAATATTATAAGTCTGAAGTGAAGTAATAGTCTCATAAATAGTATAACAAGGATGGAGGAATAAGAAATTGAGAGCATCGATATTAAGAAAATCGAGGCATTATTTATTGATATTATCATGAACAAGGCCTTACTAAATACACATGTCGTAAATTGTAGCATAAATCTCATAAATCTCACTCTGCACATTTTTCCACTACTACATTGCATACTTCCTCCGCTAAGAAAACAATTATGGTTTTTGTCAATGACTTTGCTAAATTCATTCAGTACCAAGAAACATTAAAGAATTCATCTCAAGTTATTACGACTATCATTGGTGACACTTTTATGTATCTTGTTTCCACTTCCTCACAATAGGTCATTGATTATAGTGCATTAGATCATATGACAGATAAGTCTTAACTTTTCTCAGCTGTTCAAAAACATACATCTCAATCTCATGATACTTTAGCTTATGGCTTTACTTCACTTGTCAATGGTTCTATAACTCTTAATCCCACTCCATCCTTTTCTTTATCCTCTTTGTTGAACCTACAAGGACTTTCTTTTAACTTAATATTTGTTAGTAAACTCACTTATGCCTTAAAATTGTCGTGTCTTATTTTACTTGATTATTGTCTCTTTCAAGATCTTATAACAAAGAAGATTATTAACAAAGGACTTGAATATGATGTTTTTTACAATCTAGTTACTCAAGTGTCATGATTCATTAATTGCTCAATTACCTTATCACTTATGAAGTTCATTGTCAGTTATAATATTTCTTATTACCTCAATTAAAGAAATTATGTCCTTAATTTTATACCGTTTCTTCATTAGATTATGAGTCTTGTCAATTTACTAAACATCTTCATTAGCCTTCTATCCCTTAGTTATTAACTAAGCAAAAATTCTTTTTAAATTATTGCACTATGATATTTGGGGTCTTTATTCAATTGTATCCAAATATGGATTTCGATACTTTGTTTTTCATTGATGATTTTTTTCTTATGATTTTTCTTTATTTAATGAAAAATAATTCTGAATTATTTTTTCGTCTTACTATTTTTTGTGTTGAAGTCAAAACATTGTTTAATGTCTCTGTTCAAATTTTAAAGAATAACAATGCCAAAGAATATCTTTTCACATCATTTCAATTATACATGCTCTAAAATAGTATCTTCCATCAATCATCATGTGTTAATTCACCATCCCAAAATAGTGTCGCTGTAAAGAAAAATAGACATCTACTCAAAGCCGCTAGAGCCTTATCATTCCAAATGAAAATTTCAAAACAATTTTGGGTTGATGCCATCTCCACAGCTTGATTCTTGATTAATCACATGCTATCATTTATTCTTGTGATGAAATTCCTTATAACATTCTTTTTCCTATTAAAACTTCGTTTTCTTTAACATCTCAAATTTTTTGTAACACTTGTTTTATGCATGATGTTTATCCTTATATCAGTAAGTTAGATCCCAAATCTTTAAAATGAATTTTTTTAGGTTACTCTCGTTATCAGAAAGGGTATAGGTGCTATTATCATACTCTTCAAAAATACCTTATGATAATTGATGTTACCTTTTTTAAACACCTTCTCTTATTTCTACCTCACTTATACCTTCTCATTAGATAGATGGTAACCTATTAGTGTATCAAATAACTTATTAAGCCCCCTGCTATTACTCTTTTACATGATACTAATAAACGTATTCCATTATCAATTTTCTTGATGTATTCTATACAACGAGATCATGTGAATACAAGTTTACTACCTATTTCTTCTTTGACATCAGATCCACCAACCAATGATTTTGATTTCACAATTAAACTTTGAAAAAGTAAACGACATTACACTTATCCTATTTCCTTATTTATTTCTTATAATCGATTATCATCTACCTTATATTCCTTTATTATTTCACTTGATTATGTGACTATTCCTAAAACTTTTAAAGAAGCTTTATCCTATCCTAGATGGCATAGTGTTATAATAGAAGAGATGACTGCTTTAAATGCTAACGGTATTTGGAATTTAGTGAACTTACCTGTAAGAAAGAAAGCTAGTGGATGTAAATAGGTGTTACAATTAAAATTAATTCTGATGGGAAAATTGCTAGACTTAAAGCACGTCTTTTAGCTAAAGGATTTGCCAAAACATATGATGTGGATTATCTGGACACTTTCTCTCCTGTTGCTGAAATAACTTCTATTCGTAATCTCTCTGATAGCCACTCTTGATTGACCTTTACATCAGTTGGATATCAAAAATACATTTTTACATGGTGATGTTCAAGAAAAAGTATATATAGAGCAACCACCTGAATTTGTTTCTCAGAGGGAGTATAGGAAAGTTTGTCATATTTGGAAATCTTTATATATATTAAACCAAAATCCTCGTGCTTGGTTTAAAAAATTTAGTTAGGCTATAGAACACTTTCATATAAATAAAAGTAAAGTTGATCACTCAATTTTTTAATAAACACTCTTCATTTGGTATCATCCTCCTTATTGTTTATGTTAATGACATTATCATTACTAGAAGTGATCTTGAAGACATATCATCCATAAAGTCCTTCCTTTATCATGAGTTTTGGAAAAAAGAGCTTTCAATTACTTTTTAGGAGTAGAGTTTACAAGAAACATAAGGGTCAGTTTTTTATTATAAAGGAAGTATATATTTGATCTACTGACTGGGACTGGAAAGTTAGAGGCTAAACCATGCAACACTCTAGTGATTCCTAATTTGCAGCTCACATATGACATTGAATTATTTGATGATCCTGTAAAATATAAGAGATTTATTGGAAAACTAAACTATTTTATGGTAATTGGGCCTGGTATTGCATATTCTATAAGCATTGTAAGTTAATTTATATCTTCTCCAACTGTTCATGATTGGATAGTTTTAAAACACATTCTATGTTACTTAAAATGAGGCCCCTAATTGAGAAATATTATATAAAAATCATGAACACATTCACATTGAATGATTCTCAGATGTTGATTGAGTAAGTTATAAGATTGACTGAAAATCAACTATAGGCTATTGTTTCTTTATTAGAGGTAATTTAGTGTCATAAAAAAGTAATAAACATAATTTTATATCCAGATCCAGTGCAGGATCTGAATGTTGAGTTATGACATAGTCAACATGTTAAATATGTTGGATATATTAGTTTTTAACAGAAATTGGGATTAAAGTCTCAATTTTAGCAAAATTGTAACGTGATAACCAGGCTACTCTACATATTGCATCTAATCCTGTGTTTCACGAACAAACTAAACATACTGAAATACACTTTGTTAGGGAAAGGGTTCAATAAAACTTAATTTCTACTAGAAGTGTAAGAACTGGAGAACAACTTAGAAATATCTCTACAGAAGCTTTGAATGGAACATAAGTCAATTATATCTGTAATAAGTTGATAAATATTTATGTTCTAACTTAAGAGGGAGTGTTATATATTATGATTATAATTGGATTGTTAGGCTATGATCTGGGGATCGTTATAGATATATTCATATAAATCTGTAACAGATACATAATTTGCTCCAGATTTAAAGCATAGTTATAGGCTAAACATCAGTCATATAATAATATAAATGTGTATCAAGATACCTATACAAGATATGAAATATAATACAATACTTCTATATTCATTGTGTTCTTATAAGCTCTTAAGTATTGATTTAATCAAATAAGGTGTGGAGATTGTGTTTTTAGTTTTGATCTTGCCTTGAGTTAAGTCGGAACTTGATTATTAGGGTCAATTTGTATGATAATTGTTAAAGGTTTCTCTTAATCTTAAAGTAAGATTGTAAGGATTATTCTTCACTCGCTCAAAGAAAATTTTAAGGGTTAGTCCTCACTCACTTAAGGAAGATTGTGATTATTTCGCTTCATCCAATTAAGAAGATTATATAGGGTTTCACTTCATTTATTTAAAGAAGAATGTAAGATTTCACTTCACCCTAAAAAGATTTTTTACAGTGAAATATGCAAGTGTGATTTTAGAGAGTGAACATAGGCAAATGATTAATTGTTTATATTCTCAATGAGAAAAGAAGAAAATTAGATGATAAGAATAAAAAATTTGTATTTACTGGTTATGAAGAAAACTTAAAGGGATATAAATTTTACAATCCTCGA
Organism: Pinacopodium congolense; assembly: GCA_028565735.1. NCBI lineage: Eukaryota > Viridiplantae > Streptophyta > Magnoliopsida > Malpighiales > Erythroxylaceae > Pinacopodium > Pinacopodium congolense. Next base: position 18,520,854 of record JAOXYD010000004.1, on the reverse strand, counting down.
AACAAAAAATCTAACATTAATAAAGTTGTTGAGTTTGATGAAAAAAGCCCTTAGGAATGGAATGTTTCATAAAATGAAATTATAGCTTTCTTCTTTTGTTTGAGCAATTTTTTAAAGAACATTAGTCCTATGATTAAATTATTATTGCTGTTAAACTACAAAATCGTCCTGCAATTCAAACATTTCAAGTAACTATGTTTTCATAAAGATCTTTTGAAAGACTACCTTATATATAGAACAAATGACTTTTGAAGATGCTGTCAAAGATGAAATCTAATTTGCTATGGATGAATAGATGAAAGTCATTAAAAAGAATAATACTGGTGATTGGTAAATCTTCTAGGAAGGAAGCAACTTGTGGCAATAAAGTTGATTTATAAAGTAAAGAAAAATGTAAAAAGAGAAGTATAAAAGTACAAAACTCGATATGTTATAAAGAGATCCATAAAAAAAATTGGAATTTGTTATGATGAAGTTTTTGCTCTAGTGGTTGACTTTGACATTGTTTGAATAATTATTTTATTGATAACTCAATATAGATGGAAGATCTATTAAACAAATGTTTAATTAAACTTTTTGAATGGAACTTTAACGGAAGAGGTTTATGCAGAGCAACCATTATGTTCGATTGTTGAAGGTTAAGAAGAGAAGGCGTTGAAGTTGAACAAATCCATACATGTTATTTAACAAGCTTCAAGAGCTTAGTGCACATATGATAGGAATGTATTTTATGATATTTTCATATGAGTTTCAATGTTATTTCATCAGTATTTTGATATTTAAATGCCTAATTTGTATTCTTTTTTATTTTAAATGTAGGATTGATCATTGAACATAAATATTAGTTGAAATGGCTAAACTTGGAGAAGAATTAGAGTAAGAAAAGTGAGAGAAGCTCACATAAATCTAATTTTGGTGTGGATGACTTTGGTGATATATTAGGTGCACTTTTAGAGCTTAGATTATTCTGAAACTTTTTGGAGTGCAAGAAAATCATTGGAGGAACTTACATACCAAATTTTATGGCGATCGGAGGTGCATAAAAAGAGTTAGAGTAAAAAAAACGTGAAAAGGGGCAAAAGTTGCCACATTCTAGGATTTAAGCAGTCCAAGTTAAATAGCATTGTTTAAGTCCCCATCAACTGTCGTTTAAGTCTTTAGAAATGTTGTATTACTCCAAAATTAAGGGCAAATGCCTCCATTTACCTCTAAAGCACCCTAGACAATAGATGAGATGTATTTAAGCAAAGGGGAGGCAGATTTTCATCATCTTTTGTCTCTCTTACTTGAGGCAACCCCTTTTCTTCTTATTTCTTTCGGTTTTGGTGTGTTTTGTTGTTATTTTCATCTGCTTTCACATTCAAACCTTAGATTAGGTAATTTTAGTGTTGAATCTTGGTTTTCTTGTGTGTTTTTAATGCTTTCTTTCTATTTTCGTTTTTTATATTATAATTTCATTTAGCTTTTATTAAATATGTGTGGAATGTGTAGTTTTCATTAATATAATTCTAAGTTTCTTTTCTATTTTCCTTTAATTTCATACTGTGTTTAATATTATTTTCATTATGGTATCTTAGTTTTTTATGGGTTTGAAGATATTTGATAGATTCATGGATGATAATTGTGAGAATTGATTGAGTTTTTAATGAGCATTGTAATTTATATTAGAATTGGATTGGAATTTGTATTTAATGGCATGAATTAGGATTAACTCAAAGGATTAGCCATTATAAGTATGATTTTTAATTCAAATTTTAGGTATTTAACTTTTGATTCTTAATTATCATTAGTTAATATCGCTTATAATAATAAGCTAATGGATTTTGTAGGTAAATTTAACTAATTAGTCTAAGATTCAGATTCTTAAAGTTACATGATCCAAGCTTATAAGATCATGACATTAGTTAATCGTTTCCTAATTCTTTATACTGTCCTATTATTAAATCTAGAGAGCTTGTTCTAGATTGTCGCGTAATTAGGGGTAAGTTTCCTAGTGTACGGATCTTATCTAAAAATAGAGGAACTTAGGATACAAGAATTTATTTGTGTCGATCGACTAGCATTTTAGGCATAACAATCTTTAGGATTTCTATAATTAATTATAATTCATAAATTTAGGTAACATCTTCAACCCAACTTTTCGTCTTTGTTATTTGCTTCCTTGTTTTGTTGGTTTTAATTTTGTTAATTGTCTTTTTATTTCTTTAAATTCCTTCATATTAAGAATTTTTATTTTATTTTATTTTTCTTTTGTGCGATATTAAAAATAGTTGACAAATACATTCAGTTCTCTATAGAATCGATCATGACTTATCTTACTATATAGTAATTAGGTTAGTTAAGTATTTTATTATTTGATGGTCTACAATAGGTCCACCAACATGTAATGATGATGGAATTTTAAAGTGTCCAAATGAACATGCCTTATATGTCAAAAAGAATAAGGGTGGAAAATTATGTATACTTATATTTATGTTTTAATCTTTACATGTAGACAATATCTGAAGAATTTAAATGGAAGATGACTAAATAATTTAAATTACTGGTTTTTAGGCTCATGGGTTATTATCTTGGAATTAATGTGGAGAAGAGTGAAAAAGGGATTTTCCTTTTACAGAAAAATTATGCTGAATCAATTTTTAATTAATTTAAAATGGATAAAATTAATTTAATTGCTACACCAATAAAACGTGGAACCAAATTTTCTACGCAATGTAAAAAAGATAAGGACCCGACTACACACACATCGATATTTGACCTTTACTGCCTTTGCTTACATAAATCACGATTGTGACATCGATGGCCACAGACGGCTGTGGATTCGCAAGACGTATAATTTTTCCCAAAAGATAAATCCAACCCTATTTAAAAGACTAGTTGGAAGGCTGTGGTTTTTAGCTTGAACAAAGTTTAATATTTTACATGGAGTTGGTGTTATTATTTAGTATATGGAAACTCCAACTTTTACTCGATATGTTAAGGATGACTTATTTATGCTATTGTAAATGATTTTTTATTATTTGGGTTTAGTAACAATTATAAGGGAGGAGATATGAATAGTTGAAAAAACACGTGATTTTTTAAAATAAATAACGCTATATTTGCTTGGAATTTAAAGAAACAATTTATTATTACTCTTTCAACATGTGAAATTGAATATGTTGTAACTACTTATTATGTTTATCATACTACTAGGTTAAGTTATTAAAAGAGTTGAAATTTGAACAAAATAGAGTTACAAATATTTTGTTGATAAGAAATTTACTATCGTTTAAAAAAAACCAATTTTTTATATACGAATAAACATATAGACTCAAAAAAAAAAAAACAACAGAGAAATTCTTTAATTTTTCATAATACAAGTAAACATATAGTTGTGAAATATTATTTTATAAGAGAATACATCGATAAAAAGAAGATTTAACTGAAAAATACGATATTTAAAAAGAGAAAATTAAATGGTCGACTAACCATAACTTATAATTATCAACTATTAAAATATATGATAATAATATTATTATTATAAAAGAACTGACCACAGTCGATTATTTATTACTGACCGTATAGTCAAATCCTACTTAAAAATATAATACTTGAAAATTTCTCTAAATTTAGAGCTGTTCTTGGTTAGATCACAAGTTTAATTTTATTGTCTACCAATAACAACATAGAGACGCTGAAAGTCTGCAAAATCTGTCTAATATACCATCCAAAAGCAACATCAAACATGGAGAGGTGGCAAGAGTACCAAGAAGATCAAAGCAACCATAGGTAATATAAGATCTCAGCTTCACTAGGAGTGGACACAACCCAAGTACATTACTGGTCAATCATTCTATAGGGATCATAATCTCATTAGTCCTGAAAGGAGGCAGAGTCCATGGTGGATTATACCTTGCCAACAAAAATTCACCAATCAGCTTATGACCATCTTTCTCCAAGCTCTTCTTGAGCTTCTCCACCTTGTCCTCCACCACCTGGTCTGTTGTCACACTACTAAATTTTACTACCCCATATTTCCTCTCACCCTCTTCCTTTATCACCACCCTATTATCTAATGGCTTCGGTGCATCTTCAGCCTTTGCATACTTCGCCGGCAACAAGAACTGCATGGTCACCGTCTTTTTCCCTTCTCCACCAGCTTCCTTGGTCACAACAGGAGCTGTCATGGCAATCTTTTCACCACCAGTACTCTTGGTTATAACTGGGGCTGTCATGGCTATCTTCTCAGGCTTGGCGTTCTGTGGATTTCCCAAGGCTCCAATATAATTGGCCAACACCATGAATCCACCATCTTTGTCGCCTTTCATTTCAGAAGGATCATATGTGACCTCTGCTGCGACTGATGGGGGGTATTTGCGGATTTCGTACTGTGTTGTGGATTCGATGACTTCATAATTGGGAGTTTCTACTCCGATCTTTCCAAATACCATTCCCATGTTGAAGGAAGTTAGTTTGATGTCGAGCTTGCCAACAGCGAAGAACTCAAATTGTATATATAGTAGAGACCAGAATGAATCAGATGTAATGAGAAAGCCTGGAACTTTTGAGTTTTATAGTGAAGAATCCAGGCCTATTGTTTTTTACTTTTCCTTCAAGTATAGTTTCTGCGGTTCATGTGCAAGCATTTATGTGGACACTTTTCGTCCACAAAGTACCTCTGATTGGAGTCAAAACTTGACGTGTGGCTCCTGTAAACATCTACAGATCGTACTGATAGGCACCCTTCAGCTCTGAGGACTTATTCTTCTCCTCCAAGGAAGCTGAGGAACTTTCCTGAGAGGAAATGAGAATCAAAATGAAACCGTGTGCTCTGATCTCAGCCATTTTGTAATTTTCCACACTTCAGTTTCAGACTTTACCTCTCAAGGAAAATGGTTGGAATTTACTTTGTAAATTTTCTAACTAAAATTGGGTCCATGGAATTCTTCTTTCCAACAAAATTGATCTTTTAATCCATCATCAGAGTTTCAAAGCCATAACTTTATTAAGCTGCATGATCTAACAGAACATCAGAACAGACTAATCTAGCTTATTAGCTCAACATATCGAGTTTATGTGTGAATTGCAAGCTTCAAACCCAAGTATTTTCCTGCTCGAAAGATTATATTTTTCTCAACCAATGAATCATAAAAGCTTAAAAGGTCCTTTTCCTTCCAAATCACCTTCATTGTCTTTGCATTTTCAAATAATAATAAGTAAAAGAAATCCCAAATTATTCCAAGTAATAAGGGTTGATATGAAGAAATAAATAACAGGAGTTCTGGTAATATTTTAAAAAAACATAAATCCAAGGTGGCTGGACTCAGAATCGGAGTCTCTATCTTCAGCTCCAATAAGGATTTTCAGATAGATAACGCAGTTTCTCAATTGACATCATCGATCCAGTCAACCATGGAAACACAATCCATAATCACAATAAAATGGCTGCAGGAACTAAACCAAGAAATCCCTTCAAAACCCAAAAGAAGGGAAAGCAAATAAAGAAGCAAAAGAATCTGAAAGACGTGATTTTTACACTACAAACAGAGAACCAGATCTCAGGATATCGTAAGTTATCTTCAATTCAAAGAGTTACAGATAGATAACGCAGAATATACATAACATCATCGATCCGTAAAAGCAAAAACCGGGTTTTAGGTGAAACATAAATAAACAAAATTTGGTAGAAAGGAGCATCTCAGAGAGAATTTTCCCCATAGTTTTTCTTCATGAAGAATCATAGTGCAAGGATAACAATTTAAATTATCTCATCACTGATGCTCCCAACACAAATTTTTTCAAGAAAGCAAAGATCTTTGAATCAAAGTTTGAAACTTTCGGTAAATTCTGAGAGTTAGAACGACAAACAAACGTCGTCCAGAAGAGTACCTTTAAAGCTTCCCACTTCAAAACCCTAATTGCTCTCTCTCTTTCTCGATAAATGGGTCTATATAGCCCATGAAGAGAGGGCTAAGGCCTCACGTTAGGAGAAAACTTGCCCATGTAACAAAGGTCCATCCACAACAATTTGGACCATTCAAGAGCTTCGAATAGGTTTAGTCTAAATGTATCTTTTTAGCTTTAATATTTTTAAGAAAATTTAAAAATAAAATCCTAATTTAGGAAATCATGCAAGTTATTAATATATCATAAATTTATTAAAAATTATCATATTAATTGCAGCAAATGCAATCTTATAAAAAAAATAGAATTTTCATCAATTTCGGATACTTTTTAAATATTTTATAAATATTAAAATCTTTTTTAAACATTATTAAATACTAATTTTTAAAATCTTTGTGCAAATGTTACCTTCACTCAATAGTTTTACTTTTGGGATCAAAGGATGGGTAAAGGAAAGAGTTCCAAAAAAGCCATTCAAGCCCTTATATATGCCCACCAAATGCAGTTCTTCTTGTCTAGGACCTATCCTATAACTTCATATTAGTTTTTTTTTTTTCAAGTTAAGAGAAAGTTTGATATTGTTATTAATTTTGATTTTAATTTTAATTTTTGTATGTTTTTATTGAATTTTAAGTATCTTTTTCAATTTTTATATTATTTTTTTAATTTTCTGTTGTATTAATGTATTTTTTAATTTTTTGTTTTGTTTTTTTTCGGTCTCTACATTTAGAAAAACAGAAACTTAAAACCATACTAAAGGTGGCCTAGGTCAATTAAATTCAACAGACTAAGCCAAAACAAAGTGGAAGCCATTAACCCCGTATCTGTTTGAGGAATCACCAGCTCAATTGTTCCCTAATTTGTTAAGCTTTACATCAATTTTTGAACTCATTTTCCCAATTTACTGATGATGGTTGAACAGTAATTACTGACCACACCATGGATAAGTACTTGAAGTTCTTGACAGCTATAACAGACAAGCTTGGAGTCTGCAACATAGAATGTCCTATCCTATGTAAGAAGCAACATCATCTCTGTTACTTATTGTCTTCATATACATTGGACTCTTTCTTACGTTCTGATGGTCTTACTGAGAATAAAAGCAAGAAATATAGCGACAAATAATTTGTGCCATTAAAGGAAACTGCAATCTCTAACCTCCATTGGCAATCTCAGTAGTTTGAATTGGCATATATAGATGGACTTGATTTTGTGGTTGACATAAATATTCTTAGCTGCTAAGAAAATGACAGAATGGATGAACAATGAATTTGTAAGGAAATTATACCCCAATCTCAAAAGATTCATTGAAGAACCATTAAAATAGGGAAAAAGGCTTCACATATGGAGATTTAACAAATGCCAATTGCTCTAAAAACTCATCAGAAGAAGCTGCTAATTCTCCTA
>JAOXYD010000004.1:18474608-18484936 GCA_028565735.1 Pinacopodium congolense | reverse complement strand
CTGTTTTTATTGTTTTTTATATTTAAAAAAAACAAGAAACGAAAATAAGAAATGACATGGATACCAAACAAGCCCTAAATTTTAAGACCCTCCAATCTTAAATTCTAAAATTTAAAACCTTGGAATCTGAAACTATAAATTCTTAATTCTAAAATCTTAAATTATAAAATCTAAACCCTAAATTTTAAAATAATGTAAAAATAAAATTTCAAATCATTAAAGAATATTCATTTAATTTAATTATAAGAGAGTTACACCATCTTACGATATTATTATTTAACCTCCATCTCCGAGAGGCTGAGGGGGGCCACCCCAGAGGCTCCTAGTAATTTAGAAACGAAATTCATATAAGATTATAGGTATAGTATTGTTGGATCTATTGATTTCTGTCTCTCTATCTTCATCCTTTATTGACTAAACTTTGATAGCATAAATTGCGCCAGCATTACCTTTTTTTTGGTCATGGACAGAGGTGGGGCAAATCATAGCCTATGATGCTTTGTAACAACAAGCTACATGGGACCTCATTGCTCCACAAATGTCAACACTCTGTAAAAGGGCGACCATGAAACTATTACCAGAGCATTGAAAAACCAATCTACCGATGGATTTTACAGGTTATGATGATCCCATTTGCTTACATTACATTCTCCCCTTCCTGAAGAAGTTCATCAGGCAAAATGTATATTCAATTATGTGAACATGAAAAGTATAGATCGTTCTTAACGGTAGTTGAAGTGATGAGTAGCAAAATGAACCAAAGTCCTGTTACTCAAAAGTTCCATTTATGGTTTCTGTTGGTTAAGAAACATAATTATTGATGATCTTTCACAGAACTTGGTGGCAAAAAGGGGGGGAAAAGAGGGAGACAAGGAAAATGGGAAGGACTAAGATTAACATGAGCATCATCTGTCAGGCCCACAATACCTGCAGAGAAAAAGGAATGTCTACCTTTTGATAGCTTAATCATATACTTCAATGGAAGCCTGCATTTAACACTAATCAGGAAAATATGAAATTCCATGTATGTTCTTCTGCCTTGACCCTGCTTCTAGTCCTGAGAGATTGATCCTGATTCCTCCGTTGGAATGTAAGTTCGGTGTCTGCTTACCTTCATTTCAGAGCGTAACTTTTTAAGCAGTATCCTGAAATAGAGAACCTGCATGGAAAGTTTTATGATGTAGCAGATACAGAGTAGAAGGCAGAAGAATTTTATTTGACACTGAAGATGGGATCATATTTACCATGTCTAACAATCAAGTAAAAAGGTTACAAGCAAAGTTACAAAATCAGGGGCAGTAACCTAAGTAACAGAAACATGGCAAACAATCTAAACCAAGAAAGATGCCATGATCTGTACATTGATGCTGCTGATAGATGTTTTAGCCATGGAAGGGCTGCTATGTCTGCAATCATGTCCCATATTAGGCACAGAAGCAGACTATACAAGTGAAGCTAAACCCGTCTATCCAAATGTCATAACGATACAAATAGCAGTCCTCAAATCAGTCACAGGTGCAGCTTCCATCTTCTATGCACCATTCATAGTAGGAATATCGACATGGACTCCATTGGCATCGTCTAGATTCTTGCCATTGACTTGCGTTCTAGGCCTCTGAATCAGAGAATAAGAATTTTATAAACAACAATCCAATACACGGGTTCATGCGTAGCTTTTTTTGTAGGATACTTATGAAGATAGATTCACCATACCCATTCTGCAGGGTCTACTGTGTTCCCATTCAAGAGCTTGTGATTCTCTTCCTTGTTCTTGCTATCCTTATTCTTACTATCCTTACTGTTCAATGGCAACAACAAAGACGCAGAACCAATGGTCCGATCTGGTAGTTCTGTAAATTGATCATTGAAATCAGTATAGTCTACGAATGGTGCAATAAAGAGAAAAAGATTTTTAAGGAAAAAGCAACAGACAAAGTTATAAGTAATGTAACCTCGTAATTTCTTGTCTATGTAGAACACCACCAAACTGACAGTGTACCTGCAGAGGTACATCAATTTAAGACCAATAAGAAATTAGATACCAATTAATTTATATCACACAAGCAATTCATAATTGTACAAGTACATCCCACATACCAGGCAACAACAACATCAACTGTGTAATGCTTGCGCGATGCAACAATTAGAAGGCTCTGGACTACAGCCACCAACCATGCTAGCTGCTTTATCAACCTGAAATCATGCATTATAGACCAATGGAATTCAGGTCATCCAGTAAGAAAGAAATAGATGATACTGATTTATGTGGTGTCGAGACCAAGGGTTTCTTTAAAGTATACTGAATCAGTCTAACTATCCTTCTTCAGACGTAGCAACGCAACTTCAATCAATATCGAAATGAACTGAATCCTTCTTCTGACATAGCAATGCAACTTCAATCAATATCGAAATAAGTCCCAGAGACTTACTTTATTTTTCTTGTTGCTCTAAAATAATGTACTATCAACCAAGTAATATATGAATTCAACGGGTTGTTATCTAGTCTAAAATAATAATTTATGAAAAAGGATTATCATATTACTGCAATTGAATTCGATAAGAAATTGAAAAATATTCCTTTTGTGGTTGTAGAACAAGAATTTTTTTTTGGAATCCCCTTTTTTTTTTTTTTTCATTTTAAAGATCTGTGTACAGAGCCTAGTGTTTTTTTACTATTCAATTTTGCTATTTCTTTCTCTTTTCTTTCTATAGTGAAGATAGTCACATGTAATAACAGACCACGGCCATATTATTAAAAGCTTGTAGTAAGAAAGGGTTTCTTTCTACTGCACGAAAATAATATTCCAAAGCTTCTGTGTGTTCTCCATTACTTGTGTGAATAAGGCCTCTTAACATTTATAAACCAAAGGCATTGTTATCATACGTCATAGCAAGTTTCACTTCTCGTTCTTACTCCCATTGAAAATGGTTGTAGAATAATAACTAACATGTAATAGTTTACCTTCGAGTGCCATACTTCTGATATGTGAGGACAAAAACTAGAGTGAATATCATGTGGGATGAAAATATCAAATCACCACACCCGTATACAATGCCACGAGGAACTGCATGATAAGAAACCATGTTATTTTTGAACAAATAACAAAGGAACACATTAAGTAGTAGGTCACTTACAATTAATTAGAACTACTTCAAGTGCACTTTGTGGACGTGGCAGCCTGGCAAGTTTTGAACCCTAAAGGTGCACAGGCCACAAGAAGATCAATCTCCATATTAATTGGAGATTTATTAATTAAGGGAAAACAAATTCGTGAACAGCACACAGTTAGAAAAGCTTCAAATATGAATGTAAAAGAAATACGTGGAGCTTGACCTAATCGGTAAAGCCGTATAACTACCAAGGTGCAAATCTCAATGAGTATATACACCCCCAAAAAACGAAAAGCAAAAATAACAAGGGAAACAAATCCATCCAGTAGAGGATAATCTTTTCGTCAAAACCTTATACAAATATCTATACCTCACGACAATGATAGTTTGGGCCAGGAAGTTGGGTAGCATAAAATGTAATTATCCTGAGAATTTGACATGCCTGAAACAAACAAATAAACCAGAGAAAATGTGAGAATAGACATAGGGATAGCTAGTATTATGTAGTATAATCTAACAAGATTTGCAAGCACAGATAGCACATAACATATGCTTCTGAACTTGGCTGCCAATTCCAACATTCCCACTACACTGTCATGTCTTGCAGATTACAAACAACATTAAACAGGGACAAAAATGCACTTACAACTAGAAATGCTAGAACCCTGCACCAAATAAGAACTGTGTAGATCTTCTTGCTCTTGAAGAAGAAAGGATAGAAGGTCCACTATACCAAAATATAATCCAACATTAAAACCTAATTAGTGAAAATAGAAGACAGACAACAAGATTGTGAGGGAGAGCCTTACCAAGAAAAAGGATATAAAGACACAAGTGAATAACATTTCACTGATGTAGCCTTTATCTTGCCCAAGCTCCTAAAAAGTACAGATACCATTAGATAAAAGAAAGCTGGGCTCCTTGGAAAGGAAAACAAAAGTTCACAGAAATAAGACTAACCGGAAGAAGAAGGAATCCAAGATCCTGCAATACTGGCCCTGGTTGATGTAGATAATGCACTCCTCGGGCAGCCAAGCCATGTATGTACTGCAGCAAGATTAACAAGCTCAAAAACAGAAATCCATAAGAATGGAAAGAGCAAATGGCATAAAGACTCCAATCAGAAAACATGAGATAAAAAAGGAAATGGCACATTTGCAAAAAAAATGAAAAGAAGCTCCTTTGCACTCACCACAAATATTTAAGAACTGTTAACTACAAAACCTAAAATGGAAGAATAATTGCAAGCATATCGGCATAGAAATTCGTTCATCAAATGACAACTATAAATTCTTGGTAGTATTAGTTTGTTTTTAATTCATAAAATTGTAAATGCAGACTTTCAGCGTTACACTCAAAGTTGCAAATAACCTTTAATTGTCATTTTGGAAAGTCATTATTGTCATTACAAGCCACGCCAACCAGTAAGGACAATAATAGCATCATAAATGGAGACTGCCCTCATGAATTGGCATCAACTTTGCCATAAAACCAAATTCTCAACTTTGTCATTACACCTAATCATCAAAACGTCCAAATACACACACCCACCAAAAGACGTGAAATATCATCATTAGACCCAGAAAACGAAGCAAGCAAACTTGGCAGCGGATTAATGAAACAAATAACTTAGCAACAGATTAATTTTCTCTCAAAACAACAGATAGGGAGACTATCAGGAACTCCTAGCCCCATCGAAAGGAAAACTAATTGTGAATGTTCTATGAGAATAGATGAAACCTGGAAAATTAAACCCGCTAGTATGTACTTCCAATTTTCTGCAAGAAGATTGATCTCTGTGATTGTCTCTGCACAAATTCTCTTCCATAGCTTCATAAGGAGAATAGCATAAGGAATATATCATAATCAGATCATCAAGAATAGCTTCAAAATCACATACAACCATTAAAACAAACCACGATAGAGCTCTTTTAACAGTAGCAGAGGATCCAACAACACAAAACAAAGAGAAAAAGAGAAACCTTTGAAGCCTCGCGACCAATGTAAAGCGTCATCTTCTTGTTGTTGTTGTTGTTGTTTGCGTGTAAACACTACTTCCATAGTACTTCAAAACCCAACTTTTAATGTCAACATCTGTATTCCCTCAATCCTAAAACATAATCCACATCTAAGTCCCTCAATTACCCCCTTAATCCCAAAACGATAAAGAACCCACCAACCAAATCAAATAAAAAAGGCAAACTTTTCAATCCAGATGGGTTTGATCTGCTCAGAAAGCTCGTACCCGGATCATGACCAAAAAGATCAAAAGGGTCTGCGATTATGGAGAAAACAAAAGCGCGCTTTTAGGAATTCTCACAGAATAACGAATCAAAAAGACAACTTTTGAAAACCCCTCTGGTTCTCTGCTTCTAGCTGAATATTTTGTGGTAAGAAACACGAGTTTGACACGGAGAGACACTTGAGAGAGACAGGGAAGAAAAGAGTGAACCTATGCATTAAAAAGATGAAGAAAGATCGAAACTTTCGTCTACTGTTCTACAAATTGCGATGCGACCTCCTTGTGACATAACTAGGAAAATGAGAGAAGAGATTCGTCATTATATTAAGAGACAACTAAAACGACACTTAACGTTGTTTAACGAATCCTCAAAATGTTTTTCCCAAAAAAAACATTTCCTTAAGCTTAATAATCTCGAAATAAAACATAAATTGGAGGGTAATTTATTATTTTGCTTTGCAATATGGGGTATTTTATGTGAATGGAAATTTATTTGTTCAACCAAATCATTTTTTGTAATATAGTTTATTTAATTACGTAGTTAGTTAAAATTTCAATTATAAATTTTCCAAATTACCCTTAACTTAAGGGTTGGTGGGGAAGTCACGAGTGTGGACTGGCTCGGCAGTGGAGGTTAACGGATTCCCTCGCCCTCATGGTTTTCAAATTTGAAAATTGTTAAAAATAAAAAATATAGTTACATTAAAAAATGATAATTAGTTCAACTCTTGTATACTTAAAACAAATTATATACACTTGAAGTGATAGCCATTGTTAAAATTTAATCAATACAAGGTAAATTATAAAAAAATAATGAGTATTAAGGCAATTTGTTTTACAAAAAATATATTTTTTTAAAAAATACCTATTGAAATTAATTTGTTTTAAGAAATTGTCCTTTTCTAGTATAATTCAAGTTAAATTGTGTTTGGAAATTCTAAAATTAAGAGTATTTTTAGTATCACTTCTCGTTTTTTTATATGAATATTAATTTTTATATTATATTTTAACTTTTTATGTTGTATTAGTATGTTGTCTTTTTTTTATTTCTATACTATTTTTATTAATTTTTGTATTTAAAGAAACGAAAAACAAAAATTGAAAACAAAAATAATAACAAACATAGCCTTTAGGGGTCATTTAGTATTACTATTAGTTATAATTTTTATATGTTTGTATTAGTTTTTGTGTATTATCCTTGATTTCTGCAATATATTAGTGTGTTGTCTTTTTCAATTTTTGTGTTTAACAAAATAAAAAATCAAAACACAAAATTAAAATCATACCAAACAAGCCATAGCGTGAAGAATTGAGATAGCGTTGTTAGATAAATTGTTTATCTTTTATCAAGAAAAAAAAGAAAATTTGATTTTTTATCAGATTTCTTGAATTTAAGTTAACTTGTGTTAGGAAGATTTAGAATTAGAGAGTAATTGGCACATACAGTTGTTTATCTTTTTAAAAAATATAATTTTAAATTTTATTAAAGTTTGTAAATCTTGAGTATGGTTATTTTTATAAACATAAAGACATAAAAAGCTTTCTATTCAAATCAACAACTATTATAATTTCAATTCTAAAATCCCAATTACAATTTTCGTAATTATTAAAATAATTATTAAAATTTCACTTCCAATATAAATTCTTAAAAGCGTCTTGAAATTGACAAATAACAATTATTAATTTTTCTTGTTAATGTTGGACTCAATTATCTTCTCGTTAGTGCTTCTTATGAAACAAAGACTTGTTTATAATACCATTTATGTCTTGAAATGGAATTAAGAGGGATTATTATCAAGTTAGGAGGATAAATGAGATTGGATTAAAAATTTAACTTTATCCCAATGTTTAGTTAGAAAAAATATGCATCAATTAATAATAATACATAAACTTAGATAATTGATATAATATTTTGAATACCGCATCGGTATTAGTACCAAATTTGTCATAAAAATGATACTATATCGGTATCGATCAATATCGTTACTATTTCAGATAATTTTTTAAAATTATAAATTAATTTTTAGAATTTATAAAATAATTCATAAATGTATTATATTATATAATTTTTTACTTAACTTTAAACCTTAAAATGTCAAAATAAATTTTTTAATAAATTTTATAAAAAAAATTTTAATTTTTTTAATACCGACCAATATCTGAATCCGGTATAAAATTAATTAATTTTGTATCGAATTTAAACCAGTACCACCGATATCGCCGATATCAGTACAAAATTTAAAACCTTGATTAGATAAGACATTCATACCTAAACGCCCACATGTGTCATCTTTCTTGCATCAGAGCTTATGTCAAAGGGGTTTAATTAAAAAAAAGTCAATAATTCACATTTTTTCGCTAATCTTTTGGGGTAGTTATGTGATGAAGCTTACAAAATTATGTATTTAATTGCCTAACCCAAAAAACAGTATGCCATTTTAACTACTCCTGCCCACCTTCTGGTATTGCCTCGAGATTTTTTTTTTAGTTAAAGAAACCTACCATTAGGGTTGGTTGGTAGAAGAAGAAGAGATGATTAGGGTTTATGCATGTAGACTCTAATCAAGTTGTAAGTAAATGACATTATTGGGATAATATATATATATATATATATATATATGTGGAATTAACCTCGTAAACTGTGGAAGCTGAAGGCAGTTAATGACAGTTGATTGATTGTAGATTATTCACCAATTAGATTTTGTTGGGGAGGATGGCATAGTGTTGTTGGAGACAGAAGAAGACCGGTTCAATGAGTTTAGCCTGTTTATTTTAATGAGTCAGGTTTTTAATGAGTCAATGGTCAAAATGTCAATGATAACTTGTAAGTGGTGTTTCACCTGAATAAAGTATTACAAATCTAGTTCCTAATCAAAAGCTTAAGACCTAAGCCTGTTTATTATCACTTTTTATTTTTATTTTTTATTTTTATTTTAAAAAATAAAGAACTAAAAGAATTAAATATATCAAGTTGTATTTTATTTTATTTTATTTTTAAAATCAGAAAATAGAAATAAAAATAGAAAACTAAGAAAATTATGTTTTTCTATATTTTAAAAATAAGTTTTATAAACATCATTTTTTAAATTAAATAATTGATATAATATATTAATTATATGTAATTTTAAGCTATATAAAAGGGGTTTGGTTTAAAATTTTGAATTTATTTTATATTTAGTTATCATCACTAAATTAATTTTTATCGTGAATTTTAGATAATTAAATTTTTTATTTTTGATTTTTTAATCTCAAATTTCAATTAAATAAGTTTATATGCTTCTTTATACGAAAAACAAAAATAGACGTAATACTAAATGGTCCTTTATGAGTCGTCTATCTTATTTTTTTACTGTTATTCAATATATTATTTTACTCATTAATATTTTATAAAAATTTATTTGATCTCTTATTATTTATAAAATACTATAATTTAACTTCTTAATTCTAATAATTTAGTCTTAAAATAGATAATTAAAGTACTTTTATTCTAGTAAAAACACTTATAAAAACATATATAAGAATTTTTAAAATAAAAATTTAGAGCATGTGAAATTTGGAAGTCAAATTATATGTAAAGTGATATTAAGAGATAGAGTTCTATTATCAATATAAGAGATTATACTTTAATGAATAATTAACAATAGTATTAATTAAAAATAAAATTGTATTTAAAATTTTAAATATTGTAATATTACTTAAATTTAATTTATTATTTAATTTTACGTTATTGATGATGTTGATAGAATTATTTACAAAATATGGAAATGGTGAATGGCTTTGTGGTGATGGCTGTTTTTTTCTCAGGTCCCATTGAACCTTTCAAGTCACTAATTTAGGCTCAATTGGCCAACTTTGTGAAAAGACCCTTTGTAGACAGAAACAACCCATGACGGCTTATGGGATGTGATTGAAACTTGACAAACAATTTGTCACAATCCAACCAGCCCAAATTAGATGTTTGTGTAACTACGTGGTTTAGTGGAAATCCCTAATGGAAGAAAGGGAAATAATTTCTCTATATTTTATAATTTCTATATAAATTAGGGGAAAAGAGGCTATTTAGTTCTTTAATTTTTATGGAAATATATTCAACACCTTAAATTTTGGTTTTCAGTGCAATAAATATTAAATCTATAAACTATAATTACATTTACCTCTTATACACTAAACCTACATTAAAATATCAGTAAAACTCTCTTGCATAAGCTCATTAGAACATAACGCTTGTTCACAAATTAATAACAAGATATCCAATTATAATGTTCATATTTAAAAATTTACATAATAAAATTTAAAACTAAGAGTATAACCAAAATTTACATAAAAGTTAAAGAGCGGAATTAGGCTTTTTTAATATTCCTTTATAATTATAATTTGCAATACATTTTAAGATATTTTTCTAAAAATATTCTCAGTACAAGCATTTGTCCCTACCGACATTTCCTTATTCTATTAACGGATGTGTTATTGCCAGCAACCGGCCTAAAAATGCTCGTAGCCATCCCATCAGAAATGGAGATTTTAGGACTTGCTTATTTATGATTTTGGTTTTTTTAATTTTATTTTTTACATATAAAGATTTTTAAAATAGTGTAAAATTTTAAAAATTAACATATAGATACATTATAAAAATAAAATAATACAGAAATTAAAATACATCAAAATTAATAATAAAAAATAAAATAAAAAAAGAATTAAATATGTCTTTATCATAATATCAAATACCGTTCCGTTTCGGCCTCGTTCCAGTTGTAAATATTGATCAGTATTGACAAATATTAGAAAAAATTAAAAATTAAAAAGAAATTTAAAGAAAATTTTTATATTTTGATTTTTTTAGTTTAAAGTTAAGTTAAAAATTACATAATATAATGTATTTATAGATTATTTTGTAAATTTTATAAAATTTAAAAATTAATTTATAATTTTAAATAATTATCTAAAATAATACCAATATTAACAGATATCGATATAG
>JAOXYD010000004.1:18462117-18474508 GCA_028565735.1 Pinacopodium congolense | reverse complement strand
TATTTATTATTTTAAATAAAATTATATAACAAAAAATTATAAAAATAAATAAATAATATCATATAAAAATTAAATAAAAATAAAAATAATAGATTTAATAAATAATAAAAATAATTAAAAAGTCAAAAAAAGGTCGAAAGAGTATGTTAAAATTAAAAATTAAAAAAAAGTGGAGAAAGGTGAATTGGGCTAGATTGAGTTAAAAAGAGTCAGATCAACGAGTTAAATTGGTCTAACTGGTTAAATCAGTGATTTAAACCGAGTTGAACCGATCAAACCGACCAGTCCAACCTTTAATCCTCAAGTTTTTTAATATAACAGTTTTTAACTAAAATTAAACTGATAAATTAATTGGTTTCGAATTAATCGAGTCGAACCGATCGATCCGATCCAATTTTTTAATCACGGGGCTTATTCAAAATTTGAGCTAACAGGGGACTTCCTTTATCGGTTTCAAGAAGTTTCACAGCTTCTCTTTCCACTTCCGCTTCAATTTGATTTTGACTGCTTCCTCTGCTTCTCAAAGATCTTTTGGTCATCTCAAATTATGTGTTGGAGGGACTAGTGGGTTCTTTTCCTTTCTTTGTAACATCAGACTTGAAGTCTATTATCTTCGTATCGTGTGGAAAACCTCTGCTTTTATGTCTTGTAAAAAGTGGGAACTTGACACAGATTTCAAGTATTGAAAGCATCATATTGAATTAACTGAGTGAACTGCAGGCTGCCATTGAAGAGGAGAAGTATGCTAAAGCTGCAAAAATCAGAGATAGGCTTGGAGAACTCCGGGAGGATAGCAAAAATTTCAGTAGACATTGTCTGTTCTGTTACATGAGTCCTATGTTTTCAGTTCCAAAATCTTTCTACTGAAATCAACACCACTCATTTGCATATTCAGGTCCTGATTTTGAAGTCACAACTTTTGATTTGCTCAAAAGTCGGAGCTGTACAAGTGATTGCAGACTAACCTATTTTTACATATTCACCTTGCTAATCAGAAATTGTTGGCAAGCCAGAGATTCTATTCACCTTGAGTGTGATAAATGTAACATATTCTGGTTCCAAATCAGTGGTAGCATTTTGCTTAATGCAATATTATTCAAGCTTGGAGCATCAAAATCGGCGGCTTGCCTACCTTTTTTTTGCATTAATTGACCATCCTACATAGTAAGATCTTTCAGCCTTTTTAAGACTGTTACATCTTGATTCTGTACAGTTGAAGAAATGATTAACCCGAGTAATGGCTACGCCAATTTCCTCACCAACTTCCTCTGCCAGTTAGCATAGAGTCATGTAACCATGAACAACAGGAAACATACACCATCCTGACATCAATCTAGACCCTTCCAACAGGAGATAGGGGAGGACCTGGAGTGTAACTTACCGCTCTTCTGTTACGAACAGGAATGTTCGTATTCTTGGGCCCTTCACTGGTTCTTTTGGTTTGAGAAAGGCCTTCACATTCGGACAGATTGTTTTCTTCTGCAAGATTGCATGGTTTCTGGCAGCTTATGATGGTGGCACAGATGAAGAATGCTTGTAATGAAGAAATTGAAGGATCAAATTCAACCAAATGCACCCCGTCGTGAACAGGAGTCAAGGCAAAGATTGGATTGTCTTGTTGAACTCCTCCCTGTTAGAGAGAAAATTAAGATGACATTGCCAACAGGATGTCAAGAAAATTCTTGAATGAAACAGAAAGAATCACCTGAAAGAAAAGTTCGAAATGGTCAGACATTAAGAAACCTTTGGATTCCTTTGGAATCTGATACTGTCTGTTTTCACTACAGAGAACTTGTAGCTTGCAACCAACGTCCCAACCTCCACAGTCGCATGATCCACCAGATTTCCAACGCTCTATTAATGGTGAAGGAACACCTTTGTTTGGCAAACCATGTATGCCGCCAGGAAGTATGACTGTAGCATTCATTCTCAAGTTGTAAGAGCATTCTTTCGATGGCTTGCTTGGAGAGAAGCCCTTTGCTGCTATATCTT
Organism: Pinacopodium congolense; assembly: GCA_028565735.1. Taxonomy (NCBI): domain Eukaryota; kingdom Viridiplantae; phylum Streptophyta; class Magnoliopsida; order Malpighiales; family Erythroxylaceae; genus Pinacopodium; species Pinacopodium congolense. The sequence continues at coordinate 18,472,516 of JAOXYD010000004.1, read as the reverse complement.
CACAACAACTTCGCTGAATGCCAAGTCTTGAACTGTCACCACAAACCTTGACAACAGCAGCTGCAAGCTCCCTTGTTGGCGCGAAACCTGGAGATGCTTGATCAACTTTTCTTGGGCCAGCACCGCGTAAAATAAATTCCTTCACTACATACTGGCTAGTAGAGTTGTGTCCAGTATAATTAGAGAAAGAAGTGCTATTAACTTCCATTTGTGCAACGACATTATAGAGAAAGTCACATTTTTTCTCTTTAGTGCCATTACTTATCCAGCTGCCGCTCTTTTTTGGAATTTCCTCAATGCTGTAGAATGAGTAGCTGCAGCTTGAAGCATTTTTCCCCATTGAAGAAGAATCCTTCGTGGGAGCTGCAAAAATGCTACCTTTCTTGTTGACCACAAACCTGAAGAAAGGAAGTCCATTCCTTCTGCTAAAATGCAAGAAGCCTCGTACGCTTGATGCCATATCCTTTTCATTCTGAAGTAAATGTTCCGAACTTAATGGCTTCAAGCTGAAGGAATTCAAGCTTTGATCAGTTTCAGCTGAAGGAACTGGACGTAAGCCCATGGGCTTCAATAATGGATCGAGAAGTCTTCTTAGAGGGCTCGATCTACCTCTCTGGTGGCCATTCATCTTCTCTCGGCTTGCAGCATCCAAACCAGTGGAACAATTGGAAATCGGACCAGATTTAACCGACGCATATGGGGAGGTAAACTGAGGGGCGGATGAATTCTCCTTCAAGCTAAAGCTTCTTGTTATGCGATCTAAGCTGAAACTGAACCTGCGATTTGGTGAGGGATGCCTGCCTCTTTTAGTTGCCTCTGCAGCTCGTTCCTGATGAAATGCTTTTGAAGCTTCAACTAAGTTTTCATATGTGGTCTCCATGCTATCCTTTTCGGAAAGCTCAGTTTGTCTTACATTAGATGTATCAGACAACGATTCTTCATCCCGAGTTCTGTTCAAAGTAGGCTCTGAGGAGTGTGGTTCCACGTCTGTCTCACCTCTTGCAGGTCGTGGGCACAAGTGAGGAACTTCAGAATGGGGTTCTGAAGATGGAAGACCCCTGCGAGAATAATTGTTAGATGGGCGTTTCTTATTTGCTTCTGTCAATTTCGCATCCGCCTCTTCTTGGGAACTATTTCTTAAATGCACTTTGGGTCGAAGGAGAACAATATTTTTTTTATCACCAGATTGATGCTGATTCGACATATCAGTAACCATTTTCTGCAATTCTTCTATTCTCTTCTTTGTGTGACCATTGCATATGATCTTCTTTTCTCTTGGACCAAATGGAAGCTCACGACTTCCCAACTTTGCTGAGGGAACTCTTCGACTTAAAGTGGTATTTTGGTCAAAGGATTTTCTCTTTATGTCAGATTCTTCTGCATCCTGAACTCCCATCTTTGCATCCCCATCAGAAGTGTGTGCATTTGCCTCAGGCGTGTTTAGGATAGCATCGTATCTTGAGTTTGACGACAAATTTCCCGTATTTGAAGTGACCTTCCGATTTCCTGAACCCTCTTCTTCATTATTTTTGTCAAAAAGCTTGTATGCCCATTTATCCCTCTTAAGTCTATCAATTACAAGAGCAACACCGTCATCACAAGGAGGAGGAGGAAGCTGCTTGCTTTTACAAGGATTTATCCCATACTCAACTGCATTATGAGAGAAAGATGATCCCTCAGTCAGTTTGCTTGCCATATTAATGCCAGCTAAAGATCCATTACTGGCATCGTCAACTTGGGGATTCTTTGTTTTGTAGTTCCACTTCTCTAAACGTGCCCAGTCCAAAACCCCAATATTCAAAGCCTTATCTTGCAAATTTTCCCTTTTCTCCGTAAGATAACCAGGCAAATCTGTCATATACTTGACAAGATCATCGTCTCGATTTACATTTTCCTTGACAGACAGTGGCCAGCAATTCCCTGGAACATTTTGTTGAACCCGAGTCCCACCATTCCCATGTTGCTTGAATTCAGGAGATCGAACGACAGATGTTTGGCCGACGCAGTTTTTCCCTCTGAAGTTTTCCTGATGCTTTAAAGACTGCCTTGCAATAGTTGGAGCAACTGTCTCTTTCGTTGTCTTTAAAGACTGCTGCCCTCTTAAGCCATTACGATCTGCACTGGACCCCATTTGCTCAGGACGCACTGGCCATGTGTTGTAGCAGCACTTTTACCTGCAAATTCAATACTTCATGCATTTGGCATGCTCACGAACTAGGGCAGAACATAAAGATCATTAACACTAATTAAAGTGGAATTCAAGTAATCATGATTAAGCATAAAGATGGGGCACGTTTTTTGATTCTTAATCCCAGATTGTCCTAGTCCTTGGTTGTGACCAGAATCATAATAATGATATACAAATGGTAATAAAATAACGAAACTCCTAGATCTGGAAGAAACCAAACAAACACATAAATCATATACAAAGAAAGAAACTTCAAATTCTGTGGATCATCAAAACACCGTATTTCTCGATTCAAGCCTCAAGTAAAAACAAACATAGCACAGTGAACACCGAAACATGTAAAATAACACAGCTGCTACCATCATTTTCTCGAAGATACAAACAGTATGAAAAACAGAAATTCCCTCACTTCAACAATTTCCTCTAGTTTCTGGCACCATAGTCACTATAAAAGCCAAGCACGAAAACAGCTACACATAATAAGAGAGCAGAGAGTACAACGTACTGATAGAAACAGCACCAGAGATCGCTGATCACGAGAAAGATCCGATACGCAAGCGAGCTAGAAAATCTCGAGAAAAGAAACAAAACAAAATCAAAACGCAGATTGAAAGGAAAGAAAAAGAAATTACGAGCCACGAAATTCAAGAACACGAATCAATCTGATCAACATTGCAGTATTGCACACACACACACACACAGAGACCGATACCGATTGAAAGATCGAAAGAAAGAGTGAGTGAGTGAGAGTGTGTGTCGCAGTGCGACAGTGTGTGTGTGTGTGCGCGCGCAGAGTGTGAGCAGTGATGGGTTGGCTCTGATCGACGGTTAAAGAGAGCAGAATGGGTCCCACACTTGCGCGCTACTTCTTTTCACGTAACCAATCCCTAAACCTGCAGTAGTGGGGCCCATTGAGTTACGTTATTATTATCTGGAATTAATTACGTCGGAGGTTTTTTTTAAGGTAAAGAATTACCACCGAGGTCTTATAAGTTCTAATTTTACTTTTTTAAAATTTTAAATTATATTATTTATTTTTTATTTAAATATTATATATTTTTAATAAAATAGTTTTTTTTAAATACAACATAATAAAGAAGTTATTCAATAACTACACAATATTATAGAAATAACTAACAAATTTTAAAATATAAAAATTAGAATAAAAAAGAATCAATTAGTGTATTTAATTATATTATTTATGTAGACTCTTTTTAGTCCTTTAAATATTGTGATATCTTCTTTCCAAGATTTGAATTATATGGTAAAGTCCAATTTTTTTTTTTTTTAAAAAAAATATATATATATATATATGGTAAAGTCTTAAATGTTATATTTATATACAATTATGAATTAAATAGAAGGAAAGAGTCAAGGCATGTTTACCACTTAGTTGCCAAATATATCACTTTCAAGGGCTTGCCATCAAGAAAAATGCGAGATATTCCTTAAACTTTGTATAGATTTATGAAATTATAGTAACTAATAATACAATAATGGAGTGCCGTGATTCTTGACCTTATAATTTTATTATGTTTAAAATTTTTAGAAATATTAATTTATTATTAAAATTTCACTTTTTTAAAATATAACACATGTCAACTTTTGCATTAATTTTGTTAATATGGACTATTACATAAACTAGGTATACTCACATTAGATCATTCATAAATTTTAATGAATAAAATATTTGATATATTAATATTTTAAAGTTTCAGAGTTATATAAGATAATAAATAAATATTTTTTTATTTTTTGTTATTTTAAATTTAAATTAAAAATTTCTTGAGCTATTCACTTTATTTTGTAGGTACCTTTCATTCCCCACTTCTTTTAGGCTGTGAGGTTTTCCAATCTTGGAAGACACCCATCCCTTGCTGGCCTTTTAAGGCAAAGGATGGTGGCTCTGTGGTGTCCACTACTTTGTTATATAAAAACAAGATCTATGAACAGTAGTCAAAGTTACTTTGTATGTGGCCTTCTTTTACGAAAGAAATGATCCCCGTGTAACCGATATTAGTGATTATTATGTTAAAAAATATTTCCCGTGTAACCGATATTAGTGATTATTATGTTAAAAAATATTTAAAATATTTTTTATAATAATTATCATGTACAAAATATTTTTCATGCTTAAAACATATGTAAATTCTTATTTTTCATGTTTGGTATGGGATGAACTAATATTTTTTAAAATTGAGTCAAACTTCAAATCAATAAATAAAATAAGAAGTTTAGGACGTTTGATTGAACTTTTAGTCGTGGATTTTAGTTGTGGTTGTTGTATTTTTATATTATTATATATATTTTTATAAATTTTTGTGTTATTTGTCTTGATTTTTGTGCTATATTAATATTTTTATCAATTTTTTGGTTTAGAAAATCTAAAAACACAATCAGTTTCAAACTGGCTCTTAACAATTAAATGTTGAACTATTGATAAATAAGATTAGTAAAGAATTAATTAGGGAACTAAAATAATACTTATATTTAATTTAATTTTTAAAGGTTAATCAATTAGTTTTAATGGTAAATTAACAAGTTAGCAATTAAATCAATTAATTTTATCATTTAATTGATCGGTTTTATCAGTTAACTCAGTTGAACTGATTAGTTTTAATGTATAAAGAGTTACGATCGACTTGCTTTTCATTTAATTAAGGAGTCGTTTGATTCAACTTTTGATTTTTTATTTTTATTGTTATTTTTATATTTTTATATTAATTTTTGTGTAATTTTCGGTTTTTGTTCTGTTTTTTCTTAATTATGTGTTATATTATTATGTTTTTTTTAATTTTTGTATTTTTTTCAAATTTTATGTTAAAAAACTAAAAACTAAAATTAAAAAAAAAAAAAAGGCCCTAAATAGTTCACTATTAAACTGATTTATTTTAATATATAAAGGATTAATTATATAACTGAATTGATTAACTAACCAGTTCTTAATGAGTCTGGTCCAATCAGTTGAGCATTTTAATATTCCAAAGGAGAAGATAAAGCCCACCTTGGTAGTAGGTTCTTATCTTGATTTCTGATAAAATGTTCTCTGTTGGGCTGCCGCAAAAGTTAACGACACACGGGCTTTTCAATGGACTATTTGGGCCCATTTTATAGGCTTTTAGCAAAATAACAACCCAACAAAACTATGTCAACTTACGTGTCTCAGCTCAGGTTAGCCCGTTATTACAATTATAATAATATAAAAAATCGTATCAAGAATATTTTGAACCATAAAATTTTTACTAAAATTAAAATTAAACTTTAAAATTATACAATAAATTATTTTTATTTATTCTCATATAGACACTCAATTTTCACTTACGTCAACTTAAGTTTATATGACAAGTTTTTTTATGTGCCTACGTGAACCAGCATGGCAAACTTATCTAATCCTTTGCACCCTACAAAAATTTTAAATTGGAAAATTAAGAATTTAAGGTCAAAATTTCTAATTTCTGTCTTCTCCCTCTCATTTAAATATTCAAAAGAAAATATTTACCTGTTATTTTTAATTAGTTCTCAATACCAATTCCATTAAATGAATAAGAAGCATGTTGGTATTATTTTATTTAGAGTCAAGAAAAGAACTCTATGGAATTTAGGAAACGTTATAAGGTATGTTGCTAGAAATAAATGGGGTTTAACACAGAAATGCTTCTAGACAAACATTAGAAAAATAAGTAATTTTGAATCAGAAATATTAGAAAAATAAGTAATTTTTGATACAACAATGGCAATACACTAGAAAAAATAAGATACACAAAATTTTCATAATTCAACTTTATGCTAGATAATCAAAATTCCATAAGATCCTTAAGTTATAAATTTCGAAACAGTACAATATTTAGGAGATATTTAATTAAGCTGTGAGTTGTGATTTTTTTGTTATAGGTATTGTGTTTTTTAATTAATTGCTGTATTTTCTTTTTTGATTTATGTGTTATATTAGTGTATTTTTTTATCGATTTTTGTATTTTAAAAAATAAGAAATCAAAACCAAAAATCAAAATCAAAGTAAACATGACCTTATATAAAACCATGTGATCAATAATGCATGAAATTAGCTAATTTCCTCATTTCTTTGTCTAATAAACAATGAAACATGTCACGCTACAAATTGTATTCACTTGCCACATTTCAATTTTTTTTAATCTCCACGTCTTTCAAGTTCATGTCCTAAATACAACATTTAAAATGCTGAGAATTTTAATTAATTTCAAACAATACTTGAACTTCGAAATAGACTTAGTTGCCATATTTATCGGATTGTTTTTAGGACCAATTTTTTCACAAAATGTATGATCTTTTATCAAATATATAGCACTTTTAATTAGATCCTGAATTAAGTTCAATAAATAAAGGTCTTTTGTTATTACTTTTGGTTTTGGTTTTTTGTTTCTTTTTCTTTTTTTGAAATACAGAAGCAAGAAAACTTGTTCGTCATATTTTGTTTTGATTTTTTATTTTGAAAATTAGAAAAAGTAAAATAGAAATAGATAACTCTAAACATGAATTTATACTATCTTGTAAGTTTGTCATAACCCAGCTCCACAATTTGTCGGTGCTTCCTCTCATGGTTGGATATATCACAACGAGAGCATACCGTAGCAAGTGCAATGTAGAGTAGGCATGCGAGATGTGTAATTAACATTAGATATATGTGTTTGGTGAATGAGCAGCTAAAAATCTTGTGAGAACCCTAAATTTTGAGTTTGTGATATTTATGATATGATGGATGTTCACATCTTAGAAATATTTTTAATATTTATTATTTAAGTTGAAAATTGATAGTAAACTTTATAGGATTGATTAAATGTGATAATATTACTTAATGGAAAAAGATAATTTTGATAGAAAAACATGTTAGTTTAGATTGTTGTCCTTATTAAGCATTATTCGGTAATTTGGACATTAAATTTGACAGAAATATCATATTAAGGTTATTAAAAAGAATATGGAAAGATAAGATAATTATATATATAATTCATGGGTAGACATTAGGGGTTGATATTGAACCTAAATATGAGAATCTTGTGAAAGAAAATTATGAGTTCATTTTGTGTCACTATCAAATATTATTTGGCATTTAGATAATTTTTTTTATAGAAATATTAAATTGCGGTCATTCAACAAACTACGAAAATTTAAGATAATTTTCTACAATTTATAAAAAGAAATCTAAAACTAATATAGGCTAACCAGACACCTACCATCAGCTAGTCTATGTCCACGATTCTTTGTTTTTAAAACAAATTCTAATAACTTGCATCATCATTTTTTCACAAAAATAAAAGAGATTAATGAGAAAAAAAAGCGATACGGATGTAATAAAAGTTAGGTCATGTTTTTGGTTTTTATTTTTTATTTTTTTAAACACAAAAATAAAAAATATTAATACAGCATAAAAATAAAAAATAAAAACACAACAACCAATAAAAAAAAATTACAATAATAACAAAAATTAGCATCGTATTTTATAAACAACTTCCACAATCACAATTAGAAAAAGGTGAATGCTTTGCTATTAATATTCTTTTTTTGATCCTCATCGACTACCTTTACTATGCTTTCTGCAATCTGATTATATATCTTTCATCTTGATCTGCTACAAATCAAAATTAATTGGGTAGTTGAACTTATAGATGTCGAACTTTGTTAGGCTGAAATTGGGTGGTCGAACTTTTTCCTAAAACAATATGAAACTTATAGTTTGATACTAATTTATTAGGAATGTGTTGTTTAATGTAGATAATAACCAAGGAACAATACTGATTTATATAAATAAGTAATTTTGGATGGGGAAAAACTTAACATCTCTCGAGCCACCATGACCTTCCATAGTCCGCAGGATAATATTTATATTATTTCTATTATAATATTTTTAAAAAAAATTGGATCATTGCCGATCATGAGAGACCGGCTGTATAGTCAGATAGGATAAGACAATAGTAATAAAGTAAAAAAAAAAAACAAATAAGATACATAAATTTTATGTGATTTGACTTTGCTTGGGAGAGATAACATTTACTACGACAATTTTGATAGAGTATTCAATATGTGAAAAATAGTTTCAATCTAAAATCGAAAATCCTGCATGCACCAGAAACCTCTTGCAATATAAAATATAAAATTATGTGTATATTTCTCTGTAATTCATTTTTTTAATAGAAGTTGCATGTTGATGATTTTAGAAGCTTAAACCTAAGGTACTTATAATAGTTTCATTACATATACATACAAGTCGCTAATTCAAAATAGATGCTCAATTTTCAATTGCCAAAAGTTATGCTTGATAATGCCAATTCAATAGCAGTCCTTAATTGCAAAGTTTGAACCAATAAAATACGACTCGGTGATTGGTAATAATGGATAAATAGTCAGACGATATGAATGGCTATTGTAGTATTACCTCTTTTTATTTGGGTTTTAATTTTTAATTTAAGTTTTTTATTTTTTAAAATATAAAAATTAATAAAAAATACATTAATACCTCATAGATATAAAAAAATATAACAATCAATATAAAAACGTAACAACTAAAAAAAAAATCACAACTCATGACTCACAATTAAACTAAAAGTTGTTCATACATCCTAACAAATAATTTTTAAAAAATAAAAATAAAAAATATTTAATTAATATTAATCATAATAACTATGAATTTTGATAAAATAATAGTCTCTTAATTATTTAGCAGGTAAAAAGAGTTAAGTTGTTCATTTCCTTAAAGAAATGAAAAATATTTGATAATTCTCATATTATTATAATTAATATTGACTAAAATATTTTTTTATTGTAAAATATTTATTGATGCACATAAATAATTTATACAACAATTTAATACGATGCATTTTAACTTTTCAAAAAAATAAAAAAATACAAAGTAGAATAATTTAGAGCATGTTTGGTTAAGGTTTTAAAATTTGGATTTTTTATTTCTGTTTTTTATAATATGGAAACAAAAAAAATAGTAAAGAAATTTGTATTGGTTGTTGTATTTTCTTTTTGATTTTTATATTATATTAATGTGTTTTTTTTAAAATTTTTGTATTTTAAAAAATTAAAAATTAAAAAAAATCAAAGTCTAAATAAATATGCCATAATAAAAGAAGCTTGGGTCATTTGTTTGTCCACCAAGGATTGTATTAAAGTGGGTAGGTCTTTTTCCTTTAAGTTACGTCGGTTCTCCATCATCGCTTGTTCAACTACCTTCCAAGCTGAGAAATTAATTTGGTCTGATAATGGCAGAACATAAGCACACCCCTCATGTAATCGTCTTGCCTTTCCCTTTACAAGGCCACGTTAAGCCCATGCTCAATCTGGCAGAGCTTCTTTGCCTGGCTGATTTTGAGGTGACATTCGTCAACTCCGATTACAACCACAGTCGTTTCAAAGCCGTCGCTGACATTCCTTCCTTCAAGAATCGCTTGCCGGGTCTTCGGTTCGAGACCATATCAGATGGCCTGCCACTTGATCATCCCCACTTTGGTCCACCACTTTCGATGATGTTCTTCTCTACCAGATCGGTGACCCAAGTTCTGTTTAGAAATCTCCTGGCCTCACTTATGAAGCAGGATTCCGCAAGAATTCCCCCTACTTGTATCATCGCTGATGGTCTCATGTCTTTCGCTGTTGATGTGGCGCAGGAGTTCAACATGCCAGTCATCAGCTTCCCCACTCACAGTGCTTATTGTTCATGGATCTACTTCCATTTGTTTAAGCTCATTGAAGAAGGCCAAATTCCGATTCTACCAGGTTAGTAGCTATGCTTATGCAATGAAATTGATCATATGAACTATATAGCAAACTGCTGGTTGTTAAACCAAGCTTCATTTGGTTAATCGAGTTGGCAAAAGCAACCGACGAAGACAGCCAATTCATTATCTATTTTTTATCGAGTTAACTTGTTGTAGATGCAAGTTGAAGAGCAAATTATTTGTCATAAACTATTGAGAAAATAAACTTGCATTGGCGAATATTTTAGTTTAATAGAGCTTAGGGGTTAGGGCTCCTTTTGGTTTAACTTATTTTTTTGATTTTTTGTTGTTGTTTTTGGTTTTTGGTTTTAATTGTTGTATTTAGTTTTTATTGTCTGTTTTTTATTTCCGTGTTTTTTTTTCTGAATTTAGTAGCTTTTTTATATTTTATATTATTATGTATTTTTTATTGTAAAATATGTTAATATTAAATTTTAATTTTTTAAATATAATT
>JAOXYD010000004.1:18431395-18452464 GCA_028565735.1 Pinacopodium congolense | reverse complement strand
ACAGAGACGGATTTGACTTGCTGCTCTCAAATCTAACATTTTCCATTCTTCAGTGGTCATGCTGGTTTTTCCAGAGTGTTCAGTGTTTTCAGATTCATCTGAATCAGTTTCGATAGTCAAAGGGATCGGTCTCCCTTTTAAAGCCTTATACAATCCTGCCTGGATTAAAAAATCCTTGATCTGCACTTGCCATAAGCCAAAGTTTATTCTCCCATTAAATTTCTCAATATTGAACTTGATATTCGCCATCCTTCCTTCTGTACCCTCTAGTTTGCAAATTTAATTGTAGAAATAAACACAAACCACTAGGTAAGTTTCCAGAAAAGATTAGAGGGTCACAAGTGGACTTCTTAAATACTAATCTCCTTAGACAGAACCTTCCCCATAAATAATGTTCTCACTACAATACACAAACTTCGTCAGCACAAGAAACCTCCTAGCGAAAATTTTTCTGATGTGGAAGATTAGACTAAACTGCAACAATAGAGCATACTCAGGGAGCTTGAATCACCAATAGCTGAAGGTTCTTTATGATATGGAAGATCATACTAAATTGCAACCATAAAGCATACTCAAAACCACAGCTTTGATACCAATTGTTGGAAAAATTTAAAATAATACGGAACACCAAATATTTTCACCTTTTATGATCAGCTTCGTTAGAAAAATAATAACAGAAATTAAAGCGAATAACACCATAATATAAAGTGAAAAACTCTGCGAGGAGAAAAATTATGACAGTTGCCAAAAGACAACAAAAAAAAAAGTACTATGTGAAAAATTGTTACAACCACAAAACAATATTTTTTTCACCCAATACAATATATAAACCTTACACCTCTTATTAAGACATTACACCTAATAATATTCTTCTATACTCTTTATAAAAAAAAATATAAGGAGAGAAAAAAAAGAATTTAAAACAATACCTTAATTATTTTTTAGATAACTTAATTAAAAATTGAGTTTTGTTTAATAATTTTCACTATGCTTCCTCCTACGTTCCTTTTCGATACGAGACATTATTATTTTGAAAATAAGCCACCGTTGGCTTCATTTATTCAGTTAATTTATTTTTCAAAAAACAAACAAACATTGCAGGAGATAGCAAAATGGAGGAGCCAGTGACGTGCATTCCGGGACTGAACCACGACTTACGACGTCGAGACCTCCCAAGTATCTGCAGATGCGACAAAGCTGACGACCCGGTCTTGCAATTCTTTGCCAGCGAAGCACAAGCCATGGCTCGAGCTTCAGGGGTCATCCTCAACACCTTTGAAGGTCTCGAAGCAGAAGCCATTTCAAGGCTTGGTTCCATATACCCCAAAATATACACAATTGGGCCTATGCATGCTCTTCCCAAGACCTACCTTAAGCAACAACCATCATTGTTAGCTTCATCCAACGGCATTCTCTGGAAAGAAGACAGAAGCTGCATTACGTGGCTCGACTCACAGCCCTTGAGATCGGTGATATACGTTAGTTTTGGTAGCTTGGTGGGGCTTTCTAGGGAGCTACTGTTGGAGTTTTGGCATGGCTTAGTGAATAGTGGGAAGCCATTTTTATGGGTTATAAGAGACGATCTAATCACTGGAAAAGATGTTGGTGGTCAGGTTTCTGTGGAGGAGCTTGAAGAGGCCACGAAGGAAAGAGGTTGCTTGGTGAGCTGGGCACCACAAGAGGAGGTGTTAAGCCACCGAGCCACTGGTGGGTTTTTGACGCACGGTGGTTGGAACTCGACGGTGGAGGGCGTTTGCGCCGGAGTGCCCATGATTTGCTGGCCTCTTTTGGCTGACCAGCAAGTCAATAGCTGGTGTGTGAGTGAGGTTTGGAAGATTGGCTCTGAGATTAAAGACACATGCTGTGATAGATCAATGATTGAGAAGATGGTACGTGAGTTGATGGAGATCAGGGAAGATGAGATGATGAAAACGACGAATGAGACTGCGAGGATAGCTCGTGAAAGTGTTGCAGAAGGTGGATCTTCCTATAGCAGCTTGGAGTTGTTGGTTGATGATATAAGGTCAATGAGCTTTGCCAATTAAGAATTGTAATGTAGTTCGGCCTTGGTGTAACAACTAAAATTTCTTTAAATCCTTGTAAAATTTATGAAGATTATGTCTAAAGAAGAAGTTATAACTCCTGTTATTTATTCTAATTTTCATATTTTAAATTACTTAAAAATATTTTGTTGTAAATTAAATTTCAAATTATTTTAACCAAGTTACTATTAGAGATCATACAAAGTCAATCAAATAACAATATTTATTGAAATAATATGATTTTTGTATAATTGGTACAATTTTGACGTGTATTAAACTAGGTGAAGCATATAGATTTTTATTATAATTGTATTCATTCTAATTTTTATTATTTTAAATTATTTAAAAATATTTTATAGTAATACTTTTAAAAGAGAACTTTTTACAAATAAAAAATCATTCAAAACATGTCAAATGCACATAATTCAATCAAATGTCAAATTTTATTGAAATAATTTGATATAAAATTATCTTTAATTACTTAGAATAGTAAACTATTTCTAAAATAACGAAAAAATATAGTATTATTTTAAAAATTATTTAAAGTAATTAATTATGCTGAGATTTTTATGTAATTTAGCACAACAAGATTTTAAACTAATAACAGAATAAATGAATGTATAAATGATGATTTCCGTAGTAGAGATAGATACTCAAAACCTTATTACCATTTTAACATATGTTTTTATTTATAAGAAAATGAGCAATGATCACAATAACGTAAAATTATTTAAATGTCTTTTATACCTAATTCAAATATCTCATTTTCCGCCTATTTTTTCAACAAACACAAGTACATAAAGGCATGGGTTAATTATATTTGTGGTCATAAATATTTTATCATTTTCTCAATTGAATCTAACTTTAAAACTTTCTATTAAAGTGTTATACCTATGTGAATTAATCAAAGACAGTTATTATATTGACTTAATTGAAAAAATTAGAAAAGATTTAAGATTTAATTAGAAAAATTATGAAAAATTTAATACTACAAATATTTGGAATAACTCTATTTATAGTCCTTAACTTTTCACAATATTTTCAATTAAATCTTAAATTTTTTACAATTTTTTCAGTTAAGTTTTATAAGAATTACTTTTGATTAATTTGTATAAGTATAGAATTTTAATAAAAAATATATAACTCAATTACAAAAATAATAAAAAGTTTAGGATTATATTAAGGGTTACCTCCGTAAAAAAAATTGCATATAACATAAGTTGAACACAAGGCTTGGTAACACAGAGACCAGTAGGAGTTTGAATTGACACTCAGCCGCTGATCTCAATGGACTTGACCTCAGATTTCTTCTCTTCGGCCTTGTGAATGGTGACGGTCAAGACCCCATTTTCCATTGAGGCCTTCACTTCTTCAGTCTTAGCATTCTCCGGCAACCAGAACCGCCGCAGGAACTTGCCGCGACCTCTCTCCACGTAGTGCCACTTATCGTTCTTGTCCTCCTTTTCCACGCTTCTTTCCCCGCTTATCTGAAGAGCACGTCCTTCTTCAATCTCAACTTTCACCTCCTCTTTCTTTAGCCCTCGAACATCAGCTTTGAACACATGAGCTTCTGGGGTCTCTTTCCAATCAATCTGCGCATTAGCTACTGCCGCTATCCCGTTGCTTGACGCGTCAGATGGTGCCCAGATATAGCCTGAAAACGGACTGCGGAACAATGATTGAATCAGAGACATTTTCTGCTCACACAAGAAGATGTTCTTACAACTGGAGTAAAGTAGGCAATCTGTTTATGCCGGAAAATTTGGAGATGCTTTGTCAGATCGTGAGTTAAGTTTTTTTTGGGTGTGGTTGTTGTAGTTTTTATTAGTAATTGTGTTTTTTTATTAATTTTTATAGGTTTTTTATTTTTATATTTTAAAAAATAGAAATTAAAATTAAAAACCTAATCTAAAGTTCAGCTGTTTGTATTTTTTTAATGTTTAATGTTTAATTTTGTATTATTTTTAAATTTTTAAATAATTTTAATTTTTATTAAAAAAATCAAAATCAAGACAAGAGACCTAATTAATTAGTTAAGGTCATGTTTAGTTTAGCTTTTGTTTTTAATTTTAGTTTTCTATTTTTTTAAACACAAAAATCGATAAAAAAACACATTAGTATAGCACAAAAATTTATAAAGAAAACACAATTACCAATACAAAAATACAACAATCACAACACAAAATTACAACTCACAACCCAACTAAATATCCCCTAAAAGAACAGTCGTGGGCTTCTTCGGCTAAGGGATTTGAACATAGGGGAGGAAAAGTTATCTATAATGGGTTGGAAAGTCCGCCAAGAAGTGCTTAATTATTTGAATAATTATCTTTTTACTTTATGTTATTGTCATTTATCAAATACTCTCTTATATTTTTGAAAATATCACAATTTTTTTTTATATTTTGATAAAATTATCAAATACTCTTTGAAATTATTCTATGATGACATGGTACTGACGTGGTAAGGTAACTATACTGACGTGGTAAGTTAACCATATTGATGTGGCCATAGTCATAAAGTCAACAATGTCACGTCAGTATGATTAACCTATCGCGTTAGCGCTGTCGTCACGTTAACCGTCATGTCAGTACCATGTTATTATAGAATAGTTTTAGAAGGATCTTTGATAATTTTATTAAAATACAGGTAAATCTGTGATATTTTAAAAATACAAGAAAATATTTAATAATTAATAATAATACAGGGGTAAAAAAATAATTATTTTGTTTATTATTAACAGTCACAGGTATCAATAATATTTGATACGTCTACACTATTGATATCTGAATAATAAAATAGTATTTAGAATATTAAGATTAAAAAAATGAACGTTAAACTTAAGTATGTAATATATAATACTTTTCAAATTGAGAAAACACTTTATAATCTTCACTTGTCACCGCCACTAATTTAAGTAAGATAAATTTATCTCTTATAAATAATTACAAATTATGAGATAATAAGAAAGACATGCAAATTAGTCAAAGTTTAGATTTTATCATTAAATTGTTATAAGAATGTTATACAATAATATCATATCATATGCAATAAACCTATTGAGAGGATCTAATTCATAAAAGGATCATAAATATAATCCAGGCCGTCTTTATTAAACACAATTGAAAATTAAAAAATTAATTAATAACTAATAAATTGACTCAACTATTGAAAAATTATGATGGAATTTAGGGAGGGAAAGCAACCATCCAAAATGTTCAATCAATCAAAGTAGATGCTCTCTCGAGCACTATAGGGAATTAAATTCCATTTCCAATTTCACAATCAAATTGAATAGATAAATCTTAAAGGAAATGAACGGAAAACGACAATATGTTACATTAAAAGATGGTCACATTGTTTATTCTATTCCCATTAAAGAGCATCACATGCACACCCCCACAGCATCTAACTTCAGGGATAAGAGGTTCACGGCTCCTGGGAAAGACTGCCAAAACCAAGCTATCAGCTTTTTGGCATGAGAATAATGTATAGGAAAAATCGGAAGAATACAGAAGCTAAGCTAAATCCCCTTTAAATACTGCTTCCAGGTATGCTCCCTCCATACACAACAAGAGTGTCCAAATACCTATCAGACAAAGATGTCCTTCATCTCCAGGAAGGTTTTCAACACTCAGGATCCTTCAAGTTTTGATCTATGGAAGCCTAGACATCGTGACCATAATCACCACCTTGGAGAGACAATCTCTGTAGCTGAAAATCGCTTCGTTGAAGTTGAGATTGAATGGAAGGAGACTCCACAGGCAATAGTGCTTAAAGCTCATCTTCCAGGGTTTGAGAAAAGAGATGTGAAGATTGAACTAGAGGAAGGTAACATCCTATGCATCAGTGGTGAGAAGGTGGTGGAGAAAGAAGAAAAGGCCGATCGATGGTTCCATGCAGAGCGTGCTAGGGCCAGATTTTCACAGCCTTTTAAGCTCCCTGAAAGTGCCATAATTGATAGACTTGATGTTCATATGGAACATGGAGTGCTTACTATCACAGTTCCTAAGAGGGAAATGTTTAATTCCCGCAGGATGATCCGTATCCCTTGAAGAGGAAAACTACTTCTTAATTACTTAAGTGACTGAGTTGAAATTGAAAATAAATAATGTGGAACAAACTCCACCACCGCACTAATATAGTCCAGTCCGTGGTGGTGAATTATCGAGCTTTATGTATCCTTTTATAGTTTTATTCAAGAAATGTACTGTTATTGAACTACTACGATTATAAGTAAATAAAAGTTATTTACCTTTAGGTTTAAATGGTAATGAGAGGCTCCCAATTGCCTTTGTATAAAGATTGTATATTTATATATAGATATAGGATCTAGCATGACTTTTTTTTGTGAAATAAAAAAACAACTCTCATTGTTTAAACAAAACTTGAAAAATATAATAATACATCATATAAAATCAAGGGATTCATAGAATTTGAGATGGCTTAGAGATTGTTGGTTTTTTATTTTTGTTTTTTAAAACAAAAACCTTAAAAAATGTGTTTGTTTGATATTTACAATACAAAAAGAAAACAAAAACTTATTTAATTGAAATTTGTGATAAAAATTAATTTAATAGTGATAAATAAATATAAAATAAATTTAAATTCTTAAATCAAAACACTCTTATATACTTTAGAAATACATATTAATTAATATATTATGTCATTTATTCAATACAAAAAATTTTATTTTGAAAACTTGTTTTAAAATTATAAAAAACACAGTTTTTTTTATTTCTCTAATTTTGTTATGGTTTTTTATTTTAAAAATAAAAAATCAAATTAAAATTTAGCAAACAGTTTTTCTTTCTTAATTTCAGTATTTTTGAATAGAAAAACTAAAAATTAAAGCTTACCCAAAGCTCTCCTGTTAGAGATTTTAAATATTTAGGTTTTAGATAATTCACTATATAATTTATTAAAAATTCGTAATTGGTAAAATTATCTTTTTGCGTTCAAGGATTTTTGTAGATGAACTGAAGATGGGGGTAAGAAAGTCATCCATGTTGGGCTGGAGAGTCTGTTGGGGAACGGGTCACACTCGTTCAACCAATTAAAAATCCCGATGCTAATTGTGAACAATCCATTAAAAACAAGTGATTATAAATCATTCAAATAATATTTTGTTCACCTTATATAATTGATACATGAAAACTAAAATGATGTTATAAATATCTTAATTAAAAAATTATAATTATAGAATTTAAAACATGTAAAATGACCCTTATATAGTACTTCCAAAACTGAGAAATTAAGAGGACATTTAATATTGTTGTTAGTTATAATTTTTAATTATACTTTTATATTTTTGTATTAATTTTTGTGTGTTACTTTCAGTTTCTATACTATTTTTTTCGATTTTTGAACTGTATTAATTTATTATCTTTTCGATTTCTATACTATTTTTATTAGTTTATGTATTTAAAAAAACAAGAAACCAAAACCTAAATCTAGAGTCATACCAAACAAACCATAACTTATAATTTTCTTTTTTTTCTTCTACTAGTTTAAATTAAATTAGAAATAATAAACACAATTCTTTATAAATCACTTATATATAGAGTTATGAAAAAATTATCAAAATGTCCTAATAACCTTATACAATAATCATTTTACAAGGAATAAAAAACTAAACTCATACAAAGTTCACAAATATAACTCATAATAGTCCTATTTATCTTAATTTTAAAATTAAAAAACTAATTAATTATAATCTACACACAAAGTTCTTATAGACGAAGATGGTCCATCAATCAAATCAGATTCCCTCCCAAGCACTACAGGGAATTAAATTGCGCAGATTCCCTCTCAACCAAATGAATAGAAACATTATAAGATGTTCACATTATTTATTCTATTCCCACTGGAGAGTATCACATTCTCAGTGGGAAAGATTGGCAAGCCAAGCTGTCAGTTTTTTGGCATGTGATTCCTTGTACGGGAAAAAAAAATTTCAGAAGAATATATATCAATTTTACCATAAGCTAAAGGCCCGTTTGATATTGCTGTAAGTTGTGATTTTTAGTTGTAATTTTGATATATTTGTATTGATTTTTGTGTTTTGTCCTCGATTTTTATGCTGTATTAGTGTGTTGTCTTTATCAATTTTTGTGTTAAAAACTAAAACCAAAAACTATAGTCATACCAAACAGGCCCTTAAGTTAAAGCCTCTTTAAATACTTCTTCCAGGTTTCCTCCTTCCATACACAACAAGGGTCTCCAAATACCTATCAGACAACGATGTCCATCGCCCCCACGAAAGCTTACAACACTCAAGTTCCACCAAGTTTTGATCTTTGGAAGTCGACCTGCCATGATCGTTGTCAACGTCTTGGAGAGACCATCTGTGTACCTGAACATCACGCCGTTGAATGGAAGGAGACTCCAGAGTTACTAGTGATCAAAGCTTATCTTCCAGGGTTTGAGAAGAAAGATGTGAAGATTATACTCAGGGTAGGTAACGTCCTATGCATAAGTGGTGCGAAGGTGGTGAAGAAAGAAGAAAACGACGATCGATGGTACCATGCAGAGCGTGTTAGGGCCAAGTTCTCACAGCGTTTTAAACTCCCTACAAATGCCATTACTGATAGCCTGAATGCTAATATGGAAGATGGATTGCTTACTTTCACAATTCCTAAGAGGAAAATGCTTAATTGCCGCAGGATTATCCATATCTCTTGAAGAGGAAAAAGCTTGTGAAGTACGAAGTGACTGAGTTAAAATAAATAATGTGAACAGCATTGATAGAGATCAGTCTGTTAGAACTTAATATAATCACAAAGATTATTCTAGAATCATAAGATCATTCAAATTTTAATATGCTTAATCTTGAAGAAAATCACTTATGGATTATCTTCTTAATTTGTACAAGTTAGCAAGATATTGTTATTTGCTTTAATCTAATAATATTTTTCACTTGTCTTATTTCATAGATTATTACAAATTATTCATTACTTTCAAAACTATTAACTGTTATTATACTGTTAAATAATAACTCAAATTTAATTTAATCATAGGTAGAGATATAAAAAATAGACCCGACCTGATAACCCAATCTGCTTACTTTAAATCATACTCGATTTGACTTAATTTGATTGAAAAAGTTAACGGATTGAACTTGACCTGATCTAAACTCGAATATGATTTCATATGAATTTGAATTGACCCGAACATGATTAGATCTAAACCTGATTCCATCATATTCTAATAGACCAAAACTCGAATGTACCAAAATTCAAAATGACCCGAACTCATTTTCACCCGATTAATTAACCCGAATTGACCTGACTGAAATACAAAAATTGTACTTTAAGAACATAAAAAAATTGAAGAAATTTTTTATGTAAGGATATAATTAAATTTTAAAATGAGAAAATTTTAAATTTTAAAATTTAATTCAAATAACAAAAATTGCTAAGATAAACTTTGAAGTACATCAAAATATAATTGAGAATAAAACAATAACATATGAAAATTCTCCAAAAGTTTGTAATTGTTTAACTCATCTCTATTTATCAAAGTTCTATACTATCAATGAATAATTTACAAAATATTATAGAAGTAAGTTAAAAAAAATTGTTAAAAAAAATACTAAAAGCAATGTTGCTTGCTTCAATGAATTTCAGTGTCAGAATTATTTTTTATTTTCATTTTCTCACCTATCCACAAGAAAAGCAATAAGATTCTTGGATTTGTGAAGCCTACAACAAGACACTTTGATAATTTAATATAGTTAAGGATGCATATATACATAAAAAGGTTTATAATAGTCTACCTCTAAATCAAGTTAGAATATACTTCAGAATTGACCTACGTTCTCTTTGTGCATTGAGAAAGAAAAAATAATTAATAGTTATACAAATAATATACTAAAAATAAAAATATAATAAAGAAATCAAACCTTCATAACTATACAACAAATTATGAGATGTTATCAAAATTTACACAATGTCCGAAAGAAGACGATTTTTGTACTTGTTTAAAATCTTACTATCCATAATGAAGATTTCAAGCTTAAACTCAAATGGCTTTTTTGGCTCATCCAAGTAAAGATCAAACTATGCTTTATAGTTAAAACTTCCAATTGCATCTTGTAAAAAAAATCCTAAATTCATATCAAACTATATTTTAACTTTAAGCGATTTACAAAATATAATATAAACATATTAATATAAATGACAACAAATAATTTACATACAAAAAAATTTGTATTTACTTCACGCCAAACTTGACTTCCAGTTCCATGATCATAAGAATGAGACAAATAACTATGAAAAGTCTCATACTCTCTGAAAATGAAATATAACTGATCCCAAACATCCACAAACTTAGAAGCATAAGTTGCACTTAATTTCTCATCTCAATACTTAATAAAAGCCAACTTATAACAAGGGTTAAGCACAACTGCACATGAGAGAATGACAGAAAAATTATCCCGGTACTTTTTAAACTCTTCATTCATGTGTTGTGTCATCTCTTTCACTTGTATATCCGAGTTGTCCATTGCTTTTAGTATAAACTTCTGCATATTCCATAAATTCTCAAAATACAAATTGACAGTTGGATATTCTAACAAAAAAAAAAAGGAGTGTTTGAGAGCTAGAAAACGTGAGTTGAGAGTTTATAAAGGTCTATAAGGCTGATATAGTTTGTTATGTGGATGTTTAATTTTTTTCTTAAACATTTTAGGGTTTATCCTAATTTAATTCTAAATAAGGAAATATAGAAGTGTTGGAGACAACTTTGAGTAATATGTCTTCTTAAAGCTTCAATCAATGTTTGAAGTGTTTTAAAAAATAAAATAAAATTCTAGTACACTCGTAAGACTTTAGGAAAAATGTGTATCATAATTTTGAAGTAATAAAAAATGATTTGGGTACTGAAAATTTCAGATTGAATGATGATAATTCAAATGTGGACAAATATGAGATATGTCAACAAAATGGCTTAAACCAAACGAATTTTAATTCTAAAAATACAAACAAATGACTAAAGCAATTATTAACTATCCAAACATTGAATAAGACTTCAAATAAAATTTAAAAAATAATTTTAGACTACATGAATAATAAAAATGATTCAATGACTATGTTATGAAATTTTATGTCACTTTTAAAAACTATGTACAATGCATGATCAAAATTTAACCCCTAGGTTTTTTGTATAATTGAGTAGTTTTACATAAAAAATAGGAATGGATTCAAATAAAATAACGTATAAAAATATAACAAAACTCTTTCTTATAAAAATGTTGATTTTGTGATTTTACAATTGATTTTACAACCACATGATGTTCTTCTATATGTTGATAAAATGTTGTTTATCTTAATTAAATAAATTAGGTTTCTTTAGTATAATTACTTATTAACCATTTATTTTTTAAGTTTATACAAAAAACATCCTAAAGTTTCCCATCTTGCAACTAAATCACTTGTTTTTCCCTTTTAATCTTCTTAAATAACCCACTTAGTTTTTATTTAGTCACGTAAACCATTATATTCATATAAGTAAAATTTTAAAATCCTTGCAAACAAGTTTTTTTTCCTTAGATTAAAAAAAGCTCACTTAAGTTAAAATGCTCATTTTAAAATTCTTAGTAAGCAAATTAAAATTCTTGTTTTTTAATTATTAAAAGTACTAAGAATAATTATCTCAAAAAATTAATTAAATATAATGTTATTTAGAATTTAGAGTTTGGAGAATGACAAACAATTTTTTTATCCACATATATATTAAACTTTATTTAACCTGACAAGTCAACCCACGTTGACCCATCTTAATTTGACCTAACCCGTACTCCACCAGATCTAAAATTGACCCGAACCTAAATTAGTCCGATCTGAACTAGAAAGCCTTTCAATTTGAAATGACTCAAACCTGAATTAGTGTTGACCCGATTAAACTCGAACCCTAATGACCTGACCTAATCCATCCTATTGATATCCCTAATCATAGATGGACATGTATCCATTATCTCTCATTCATACATAATATGTTTACTCGATTGGAATTCTGCAGTTTTCATACTTATCCACTAACCCGTATGACCAACATATTCCGAGAGCTTATTGTCTACATCTATTAGAAATATATGACTTTCGATTAATGAATCGATCTTTTTGATTAGATTCAATATGCTATACCCTAGACTATATCTAGCATTTTACTTTCTTTTGATCTCATTTACGTTATTGTGTAATGACCGTATTTAATTGCTATACTAAAGTGACAATGGCCATTTTTTAATACTTTTCATGTGAGTTCTCAATTTTCTTTTAAATTCAATTTAATTTTTTTTCTAGAATTGCTCTATACTAATGTTTACAAAATCGGATTGGACATCGAATCAACGAAGATAGGGGTTTAAGATTTAGAGGTTCGATCGGTATCAAACCGTTATAAAACCGGTATAAAATAAAATATATAAATGATAAAAATAAGTAAAAATATATGATATAAATTGAATATATGATTAAAATAAAAATAAAATACCAATTTTAATTAATGTGTAATTAATAATAATAATTTTAACTGAAATTGAATGTAACATAAGAAATAAAACAAAAGTAAAAATCAAGATTGTCTTTTTAAAAGAGGTTGTGTCTCACCTTCATTAATAATTTAAAATTCTCCAACGTTATGTAAAGAATCATAAATCGTACTTTCGTCTAACTTATTTGCATCAACATCTGCTGCTATATTTAAATAAACTATATATTAGAAATGTATAAAATTATTTTCTAAAATAACATATATTTTAAAAATAAGATATCAACTTATAGTTAGTAGATGTGCCTAATTCATTTGTTGTAATAAATGCATTATCTTTATAAACATCACTTTGAAGTCCATTATAATCAAGATCAGGTGATGGTTCTTATTCTTTAATCTAAAAATCAGTATATTCATTGCAGTCAATATCAATTGGATCATATGCTCTCTTCTTATTAAGTGATCTGAATAAAAAATAAAGAATAAAAATAAAAATAAAAAACCTAAAAATCAAATTTAATCAATAAAATCCACGTTCTTCATCTTCAGATTATAAGTAACATAATCAAGGTCATTAAGTCTTTGATGCTTTAAACGATTTTCCTTTTTGGTATGAATGCGTTAAAAAACACACCAATTATGTTTACAACCTGATGTAGAAGCCGTTTGATTGAGTAATCTAATGGTAAGAATTTTTAAAGTTAGAGTACTTTCATCAAATAATCTCTACCACTCATCTACATTTTAAATTAAAAGTTATAAGAAAAATATTAAAAGTTATATAAATTAAATAAAACTTATATTATGAAAACTTACTAGGCATCATTTTTTTCATCATAAGTTCCGTCTTTGCAGATGGTCTGGCAAAACTCTCTGACATTTCACGACACAATTTGATTTCGTTTAATTCTTTTAATTGTTCTTCTAGAGAAAACATATCTTTGCACTTAATTACATAAAAAATATCATTCATTAATACATTTGAGTATACATCTTCACCAAATAAGTAATAAGAATTGAGAAAATAATCTGCCAAATGGATCCTTTGAGTAAGATGCTTATCCCATCGTTTATCAATAATTTCTGTATAAGGCTTGTATAATCTCTCATTCCCTTTAAAAAGATTCACAATTGTTTTACGAACCCTATACATGCCATTATATATACATATATCATAAGATGGCTTCTCATCTGAATCAACAATTCTAACAAATCTTATCAATGGAGCTACAATCTTCACAACACTCAAGCAAGCATTCCAAAATTTGTTATCCAAAATAATAGTATAAACTTCTTTTCCTTTCTCACCTTTTGATAATTTGTGACTTAAAAAGTGTTTACTAGTTACTAAATTCTGAATTACTTGTTTATGATCATAAACACTTTTCAAGGTTATAAATATAGTTACAAATTTAGTAGCAGTAAGACGTACTATCTTAACTCAATCTTCTTGATTTCTCAACTAATACAAAAATATCAGATGATTATACATAAAAATTGTGATATTAGATACACGTAAAGTAAGACTAAAAATATGAGGTATAGATCCAATATCTTTTAAAATGAGATTGACACAGTGAGCAGCATATAGAGACTAATAAATATTCTCATACTTTGATTCCAACAAGTATCTAGCTGATACATAATTAACTGCATTATTTGTGACGAAGTGAGTAACATTCTTTGGTCCAACCCACTTAATAATTTCAGAAAATATTTCAAATAAATTATGGACACTTTTCACCACATTTGAAGTATCAACAAACTTAACAATGTTGTCATAATATTACAGCAAACTAAAAAATTGATCAAAGTTTCTTATCTTTAATTAGTTCAACTATCTGCTATAATAGTGCATCATGTTATTTTTCATCTAGATTTATATGAATTCACAATCAATTGACATTCTTTTTTCAAATCTTGAAGTAAATGCACACAAATCTTATAATAAGAAGGTGCTTTAAATCCAGGGCCTATTGTTGTTATAGCATCTATTGCTTCTTAAAAATAAGATGAGTTTAGAGCATTTAAAAGAATATAAGAATGATAAAACCATTTAGCCCAACCTCTTTTACAATGTATAATGGCATCCTTATCATGTAAAACACTTTTTAAACTTAGCTGAGAACCTAGAGCACTTTTTAAAGGAAAATAAGAACTTAAGGGCATGTTTGGTATTACTTATTTTTGTTTTTATTTTTGTTTGTTTGTATTAGTTTTCGTGTGTTTATTTTGGGTTTATGTGCTGTATTAGTATGCTGTATTTTTTTGTTTCTATATTATTTTTATTGGTTTCTATGTTTAGAAAAACAAAGACAAAAAACAAAAACAAGAAGTGAAATAAAACATGCCCTAAATTAACATCATCTTTTCTTTTTCCTTTATCTAATACTTGTTATATAACTTGTACTTCATCATCTCCAAAAGAAACATTATGAACTTTCATTTTTTCTTTTTTCTTTTTTGTTTGTTCTTTCAAATAATTCGCAGCCATCTTACACACATCAAATGGTACATTTTTACAAGGAGCAATATTACCTTTTATGTCAGTAAGATGTAGTTTTATTCTGTAAATTCCTCCGCATTTAAACATTCTACTATAGAACATGTAATTGTATTGAATGTTTTCATCCGATGTTTGACTGGTAAAAAAATAATTTCATGCTAAATCAATTTTACCATGAACAGAAAATATCATGTTTGTCGGCTCTTTTTCTAATGATTGCGTGTTCTCTATTAAAATATTAACCTGAAAATTTTAAAAATAACCAATAATCTGATTTCAATACCACTATCAACTTTAAATAGATTATAAATGAGCATCTTATCTCACAAAATCATACTTTAAACCAATTGTTAACAAGTAGTAAATCATATCCCAATTCACAGTTAATTAGTTTAAACTAGTTTAATAAGTAACTTGCCTTAAACAACTGGTATAACTGAATTTAATTTCAATTGAATTAAGGGCAATTTAAACCGGCAGGTCACCACAGAGTTCTTTGTCTCTCTGTAGATGATGAAGGTGAAGAATGTCAATGGATATAGAAGACAAAGAAGATGGTCAGCGGATGAAGGTGAAGAACGCCAGGCCCACACAGAGTTCTTTGTCTCTCTAGTGGTAGACCACTGGTAGGCAGACAGACAATGGCTTCATAGTGTAGGCAGACAGACGATGGCTTCGATGAAGGTGTACTGGAAGACCCACGCAGAGGACAGAGATTAAAGAAGCTTTACTGGTTGACCCATGTAGGGTGCTTTGTCTCTTTACTAGTAGACTATCGATAGGCAGACAAATAATGGCTTCGTAGTATAGCAGAAAGCCAATGGCTTCAATGATAAGAGGAGATCGATCCATGCAGATGAGTGGAGATCGATGAAGCTGTCCAGAGGAAATGAAGAAGCAATCCAGAAGTTGTCGTTGAAGTAGATCAACGAAGAGTAAGCATGAGTAAAGCCAACCAAGTGTATCGATGACAAAGGTAGGAGACGATAAAAGGTAGGAGACAATTTTTAAAAAAAGGTTAAACTGACTTTAACGGGTCAAATCGGTTAATTTGTAATCGAATAAACCGGTCAGTTTTTTAAAAAGTAACAGATTTTTATATTTACCAATTTAAAAATAAAATCAAACTGGGTTATAGACCAATTTTGATTGAACTGACCGATCTGATCCAGTTTTGTAATTATTGCTCCATACGATCATATCTTGTGTGATGTTTTAGTAAAAATATAAAGTAGTAAACTTTAAATTCAATCTTCAAGAATTAAACAAAAGTCATAAGGGTATATAGTAAGGTTTCTTTCAATCTCTAGGGTCTCACGCAATATAAGCTGAGATCATAAGACTTATATTAATCTCTTTATAGTCATTTTTACATACATGGTATAAGTTATATGTTATGGTATTTAACCCGCTTTGTTTTACTTGAATGTCTTTCATTCTCAAAATACCATACAGATGATAGTTCAAACATACTAAATTTTTAACTTGAGTTCACTTATCTACTTTAAAAATTTTCAGAACTCATGCATGACAACTTAAGATAGATATAGTGATGGATTTATCACTTTGAACCAATTTCCTTATAATTTCACCTTATTATTTAAGGTGGCATTTATAGTTTAAGGTTCATGCTCTCAAGTATTATCTAGATAATAAATTTTAAACCTATCTCATCTCTAGTGATCATAAACATTAGAGGTGATTGCCTGTGTGAAAGGGTCAATCTTTAATCTATCTCTAATGCATTTGATTCATTCATAAAACATATTTATACAAAATTAATATATTTCTAAATCAAGTGTTACATAACATATAATCTTAATCATAAGTATAACATTACAATGAGTGAACATACATAGAGAAATGTTTATCATTTCATTTTAACATCTGTGTAGTCTTGACTTTTTATGCCCAATATAAGTATCTCGAGAAATTAGGTTTGTAATTGGGCCTGCTGCCATATCTCATATAGATTATATTTCATGTTCACTTCTCTTCGTGTAATTGTATCTTTTACATATTTGTATTTGGATTCTATATGTTTTGTTTACAATGAAATTTGATGTCTTTTGTGTAAATAATTTCAGCTTGACTATCACAATTGATACTCATTGGATCAATTTCATTTTCAATAACTCCCAAATGAATCAAGAATTAATGAAGCCACACAACCTCTTTTATTGTATAAATTTAGTTTCAATCATGGAAAATAAAATAAAATATTATTTCTTATTTTTCATGATATTGGTCTATTATTGATTAAGAAAACATTTCTGAAGGCAAATTGTCTTTCATTTAAATCTTCTCCCCAATCTGCATCTATCTACCATTGTATACGTAAATTGTTTCTATGATAACATAATGCATAGTCCGTTGTTCCCTCTAAATACTGCAATATTCTCTTTACTGCTTTCCAATGTACTTGTCCTAGATTTGACTAATATTTACTTACCACCCTAATAGTATAATAAATATCTAGTCTTATACACATCATCATATACATGAGACTTTTAACTGCATTTGAGTAAGGAACTTTCTTCATTTGTTCCCTTTCTTATGGAGTAGACGAGCAAAATCTTTTCAGGAGATCTTCACCTTAGGATTATTTATTAGTTTCAAATCTTGCATATAGAATCGTTTAAGGATTATTTGAATAGACATTCCTTGAGAAAACGATAATAATCTCTTTGAATGCTTTCTTAAAATCTTAACTCTAAGAATATATGTTGTTTCACCCATGTCTTTCATTCCAAACTCAAATGATAATCAATTTTTGATTTGCTTAATGAACACAAAATCATTACAGGCAATCAATATATCATCACCATATAAAGATAAAATCCCAAATTTATCTTTGAATCTCTTGATGTATACATGATGGTCCTTATCTATCATTTAAAAATGATACAAAAAGAGTACATTATAAAAATGAATGTACCATTTCTTTGAAGACTGCTTTAGGCCATAAATTGATTTTAATAATTGACATACATTCTTTTCTTAGCTTTCCTTAACAAAACCTTTAAGTTTTTTCCATATATATTTCTTTCTCTAATTATCCATTAAGAAAACGATCTTTACATTCATTTGATGAAATTCAATATCCATACTGGCTACTATAATTAGGATAAGATGGATGGAAGCAAATTTCATAGCAGGTGAAGAAGTTTTTTCATATTCAATTCCCTCCTGTTGTGTATATCATTTTGATATAATGTGTGCTTTATATCTTTCGATACTGCTATTAGACTTTAAATTTATTTTGAGAACTTATTTATTCTTAATAGCTTTTCACCCTTTAAGAAGAAAAACCAATTCTCATACTTGATTAGACCTTAAATAAGTCATTTCTTTTTATATTGCTTTCATCCATTCCTCTTTGACAATACTAATAAGAGCCTCATTTAAATTTCTTGGCTTATTTTCCTCTTGTGGAACAATCATGATAATTGCCTTTCAATCTCAAAATAACACCAGGGAATAATTCCTAGATTATTTCATATTAAATGAGGTTCTTCATAAGCAAATTCAAGATTCATCTTATTGTTCCCATTCGAATAAACCAAATAGGCAAACTTCTAGTGAAATTACTCCCACTAAGTTAAAGTTCCTCTTCTTGATTTTTCATAACAGAATAATCCTGATCAAGAATCTCATATAAATATAGGTCTTTTCCTATTTCATCTTTCTTTGGAAAATCATTCTCTAAGAATATTACAGCTCGTGATTCAAATTCAATTACTCCTCCATCACGTTGTTCACCAATGAATATATAACCTTTTGAGTATCTAATAAAGATACTCTTATTCCTTTTTTAGCTTGATTTACCATGTTTGTAAGAAAGATCACGAACATAGGTTGCATGCCTTCAAGGTCTAATACTTGACATATTAGGTTTCTTACCAATCTATAACTCATATGGTATGCTCATAACTGATTTTATTGGTACGTAATTAAGTACATAAAATGGTTGTTAGTAGTGCATCCCCCCAAAAGGTAATTGGTAAATTTGCTTATCTCATCATAGATCTAATCATTTCTAATAGTCTCCTATTTTATCTTTCGACGATGCCATTTTGTTGTGGAGTTCTAGTAATTGTTAATTGACTTTCTATTACTTTCTAATCATATAAAGCTTTTAACTTTTCTGACAAGTATTCTTATTCTTGATCAGTTCGTAATGCTTCTATTTTCTTATCTAATTAATCTCAACCAAATTCATATACTTTTTGAAATATTTTAATGCTTTAGATTTATAAGAAATCAAATAGATGTGACCATTTC
This sequence comes from Pinacopodium congolense, assembly GCA_028565735.1. Taxonomy (NCBI): domain Eukaryota; kingdom Viridiplantae; phylum Streptophyta; class Magnoliopsida; order Malpighiales; family Erythroxylaceae; genus Pinacopodium; species Pinacopodium congolense. The sequence goes on along the minus strand of JAOXYD010000004.1, from coordinate 18,433,138 downwards.
AAGTATAGTCATCTATGAAAGTAATGAAGTATACTACCCTACGTCTCACCCTTATATTCATTAGATTACAGATGTCAGATGAACTAATTACAATGGATATAAAGCACGGGTTCCTTTCAAAATGGATTTTATGCCATTTTACTTGCTAGACAATGTTCACACATACATTGATCTACTTGATTTAGATTACCTGAAAGCCATTCTTTAGCAAATTGACTTATTCGATTTTGACTAATGTGACATATTGTAGAATGCCACAATATTGTAATAATGCTGGAATTGCTAGATGTAAATAATGAATAACTAATGTTATTATTTTCATCCGCAACATCTAATACAATAAATCCGTCACACATAAAACCATGAATATAATAAATAGATCTAAGATACAAATCCATTTCATCATTATGAAAATTTATGTCAAAACCAAGTCTAATCAATATCAATATAGATAAAAGATTCCTATGAATCTGTGGGGAAAATAACACTTTATGTAAGATGAGGGGTCATCCACCACATATGTCTAATTTACATGTGCTATTCTCTTGTACAATAATTTTGGAATTGTCACCTATATAAAGACATCGATAGCCATGTAGGAGTTTATGAAACTCAATAAAGGCATCCTTATCCTTCATTATATGGTTGATTGTTCATGAATCTACAATCCAGAAAGGATGTGATTTAGTTAAAAAAAATATAATAAGAAAAATTTACTAAACAAATATTTGTACTATAATGTTGTACCTTTTTCGGCTCAATACAATCTCGAGTAAAGTGACCTTTATTGCCACAATTATAGCACTTCATTTGTTTCATTTTATTCTTCTTGAAAGGACACTTTTCCTTTCATTTTTGATTCCACTTTACTTCATAGAGTCCTGAGCAATGGCTGATTCTCTATTTTTTCCACTTGTATCCATCATAATGCTTACATTTCTTATTTATAACTCCATGTGAGCTAAAATCAACTGTATAGGCTTTAGAGGACATCTTTGAGGTTTAAGATGCTTTGCCTCCAATATGAGACACCTCATAACATCTTCCATTTTATTGATACTCCCATTATGAGTTATGTGTATCTTCATATGCCCCTAACTTTGAGATAATGGAATCACATCTTACACTTATTATTCATCAGAAACCTTATGACCAACATCTTGTAATTCACTTACCATATTGGATATTTGCCTCAAATATTTTTGTATTGTATGATATGGGTGCTTCTTATAAGTTTCAAACTTAATGGCGAGTGATATTACTTTGATCACTAAAACACCTCCAAAATGTGCAGTTAATGCAAATCACATATCTTTGGCAGTTTCAAACTTTCAAAACTTATTCATGATGTCATTGTCTATGCTACTCAACAACTTAATATGAGCCAATTAATTCTTCTTTTTTCATAGCTTGTATGCATCATGATCCCTCTTATGTTGCTTGCCATCCTCAAGGACTTCCATGGTTATGTTTAAAGGTTCTAGAGCCTCTTGCTCTTTCAACATATATTGAATTTTCATATTCAAGGTTTCATAATTATTGTCATTTAATTTCTTACATCTATTGAGTTCAATAACAATATTCTTTGAAGTAGTAACCATTGTCAAAATACTAAGGGGTCGTTTAGTATTGTTGTGAGTTGTGGTTTTTAGTTGTAGTTTTGATATATTTGTATTGATTTTTTTGTTTTGTCCTCGATTTCTGTGCTGTATTAGTGTGTTGTCTTTTTTTATTTCTGTGTTT
>JAOXYD010000004.1:18405575-18419956 GCA_028565735.1 Pinacopodium congolense | reverse complement strand
TAAGCGACTCTAGGCCCTACTTGTAATTAATATGGTAGGTGGAATAGTTAGGATAGGTGGGAGATCTTTCTTGATGGCCATTGTATACTGTTAGATCAATTCAATCATTACCATCTATTGAGGAGGTGGAGGGTATAAATAGGCTATCTCTTTCACTTGTAAATCATCCCATACTTGTAGCATTCTTTAAGTAATAAGAAGCTATATACAAGTTCTCCAATCTCTTCGCTCTTTCTCTCTCTAAAGTAGGTTCCGTAAGATAATTGATAAAAGTACTCGAGAGAAGGCTAAACTAGCATTCTAGCTAAGGAAGGCGTTCCAAATTCGTGGAGTTTACTACTGCCACATGCATCGTTAGTGAGAAAAGACCAAGCCCGAGATAGTTGGTATCAGAGACAGACGGTTCTAAACAAGTAAGTCTTCACTTAAACTCTACTTGTTGTTGCTTGTAAGATGGTCAACAGTGCAGGAAGTGAGACAAGCCATGTTAAGGGGACTTCCAAGCAATCCAACCGTTAAAGATTAAGGTAGAGGGAAGCCTTTGTGGACATCAATGAACTAGTAGTAAGGGTTGAGCTTGTCGTTGCTTGGGGTAAGAAAAGTTCGAAGAGCACCATAGTTGCATCGAGGAGCTTGAGATGGGAAAGGATGAGCTCCGTGAGGAGATGTAAGGTACCTTGAACCAAGTCTTCTCAAAGTGTCTTAACTAAATAGAGGCCTTGAAAGGTGTCTTTCAATCCGAGATTGCTACTTTGAAGGATAAGATCGATAAGGTCTTCAATGAGCTAAAGGAGACCAAGGATGAACTTGTCATCCACAAGAAGGTAGTTGCTCAAAGAGCAAGCATTACTATCTTAACCATCGTCACAACTCCTCCGAAGATCGAAGCTCCGAAGCTCAAGGTGTTCAAAGGGTCAAGGAACGCGAAGGAGGTGAACAACTTTCTGTGGAACTTGGAGCAATACTTCAAGGCACTTGGGTATGATGAAGACTCCAAGAAAATCAACAATGACACACTCTACCTTGATGATACCGCGATGGTATGGTGCAGAAAAAGATATGGTGACATTGAAAGGGACATTTGCACCATTGACATATGGGATGAGTTCAAGAGCGAACTCAAGAGAAAGTTCTATCCCGAGAATGTCGAGGAGGAGGTAAAAGCCAAGTTGAGACACCTCCAACAAAAGAGGAGCATAAGAGAGTATGTGAAGGAGTTCTCCGAAGTACTCTTGGAAATCCATGACTACCCTGACAAGGAAGCTTTGTTTGTCATTAATGATGAACTCTAGAATTGGGTGAAGATAGAGCTTCAATGCCATGCAGTCTAAGATCTTCCTACCGCTATCTCCATGGCCGAATCACTATTTGAGTTTAAGAAGACCGACAAGCTCAAGTTCAATAAAGATAAGGGTAACAAGGGGAAGAGTAGGGGAGCCGGTCATCATGGGAAAGAAGGCTTCCAAAATTATTCTAAGCTTGAGAAGGGAAAGAGCATTGCAAAAGGAGATCAAGGTGAGTGTAAATTCACTCTCAAATGCTATTTTTGTAAAGGTCCCCATAAGGTAAGAGATTGCCTAAGGAAGGCCAAACTCTCGGCCTTAAAGGAAGAAAGGGAGGAGCAATGTCGCGATGAAATGAGGATGGGATCATTGCAACTCCTCAATGTCATCAAAGCAAAGGTGACGATACCTAAGTCCGATAACAAGGAACGATTGTTTGTAGAAGTCAAGGTAGGAAGCTAAGTGGTGAAGGCCTTAATAGACATCGGTGTTTCCAACAATTTCATCTGCAATGAAGAAGCCAAGCGTTGGGTATCAAATACACCGAGGAGCAACTTTGACTTAAAGCGGTGAACTCAAAGTCCTTATCCATTTTCAGAAGTACTCGTAACGTTCAAGTAAGCCTAGGTGATTGGTATGACCATTTTAACCTTTCCGTTGTCTTATGGATGATTATCTTATAATACTTGGCATGAAGTTCATTAATAACGTGAATAAGGTATCCATTCTGTTTGCCAACACAATGTGTATCCTAGAGAAAGGAAAACACCTGTATGGTGCCACTAGCACGTGAAGCAAACATTAAAGCCAAGTTACTCTCGATTATGCAACTTTCCAATGGAATGAAGAGGGCACAACCGATGCTCCTAGTAGTTTTAAAGGAAGAAGGAGAATCTTCCTTACCGAAGGAGCTACCAAGAGGGATAGCTCAAGTCCTCGAAGGATTCAAGGACATGATGCTGTCTGAGTTGCCAAAGAAATTTACAGCCAAGAGATAGGTGGATCACAAGATTGAGTTGATGCTCGATGCTACACCACCATCAACTGTTCCATATCGAAGGATGCCTCCTGAGCTTGAAGAATTAAGGAGGCAATTGAAGGAGTTGTTAAATGCGGGATATATCCAACTGTCGAAGGCTTCATATGGTGCACCTGTCCTATTCCAAAAGAAGCATGATGGATCACTCTAACTGTGTATTGATTATCAGGCACTGAATAAGGTAACGCTCAAGAACAAGTATCTCATTCCACTTATAGCTGCCTTATTTGATAAGCTTAGAGATGCAAGATGGTTTACTAAGCTTGATTTGAAATTGGGATACTGTCAAGTAAGGATTATCGAGGGAGATGAACCAAAGACAACATGTGTGATGAGGTATGGCTTATAAGAGTTCTTAGTTATGCCCTTTGGACTAACAAATGCCTCTACAACATTTTACACCCTTATGAACTAGGTATTTTACCCGTTATTGGATAAGTTTGTTGTTGTATATTTGGATGATATAGTCATATACAGCCGTATACTCGAGGAACATATTGATCATCTATGACAAGCCTTCCAAGTATTATGGGAGAACGAGCTATATGTGAAGAAGGAGAAGTACTCGTTTGCCCAACCTGAAGTAACGTTCTTGGAGCACATTGTTGGTGGAGACAAAATAAGGATAGACAAGTCCAAGGTGCAAGCAATCAACGGTTAGGAGTCACCAAGGAAGGTGACCGAACTGCGATCATTCCTTGGCCTCGCGAATTACTACCGAAGGTTCATCAAAGGTTATTCTTCCATATCTGCGTCTCTTATCGATCTCTTGAAGAAGAGCCAATCGTGAGAGTAGGACGAGAACTGTCAAAAGGCTTTTGAAACCTTGAAGCAAACAATGACCGAGGAGCCTGCTTTAGCCATTTCGGATCACACTAAGGCATATGATATACATACTGATGCTTTCAATTTTGCACTTGGTGGTGTTTTAATGCAGGAAGGATATCCAGTTGCCTTTGAAAGCCGGAAGTTGAGTGATACTGAGCGGCGATACATAGTTCAAGAGAAGGGGATGACAGTAGTGGTGCAGTGCTTGAAAACTTAGAGGCATTACCTGTTGGGGTCCAAGTTCTTAGTAAAGACCGATAACTAAGCTACCAGCTACTTCCTCAACCAAAAAAAGCTCACATCGAAGCAAATAAGGTGGCAAGCTTTCTTGCCGAATTCGATTTCATGATAAAGTAACAAGTCTATAAGAATAAACCTTGTGGTGGATGCTTTTAGTAAGAAGACAGAATTAGCAGCATAAGCTCAAATTTTCCTTTGGTGGACCCCATTAAGGAAGGCATGGAGAATGACCCACAAACCAAGAGTTTGATGGAGTTGGCAAGCCAAGGGAAGACACGCTGATTTTGGCTTCGATATAGAGTGCTCATCACTAAGGGAGAGTGGACCTATGTGCCAAAGTATCAAGGGTTAAGGAGAGAAGTCATCAAGGAGTGCTATGACTCAAAATAAACGGGACATCCTGGAGTTCATCGCACGTTGGCACTTATAAAACATGCTTACTATTGGCCTCAAATGCGAGACCATGTGAAGATATTTGTGAAAACATGCCTTATTTGTCAGCAAGACAAGTTGGAGAACCGTTAACCCGCGAGATTATTAAAGCCATTACCCATTCCGGAGAAGTCTTGGGAGAGTATATCCATTAATTTTATCACATGCCTACCGAAGTCTGCAGGATACGGTAACATCATAGTGGTGGTGCATCAATTCAGCAAATATGGTGTATTCATTCTCATGCCCACTAAATTCATAGCCGAAGATGTTGCACACTTTTTTTTCAAACATGTGATGAAATATTGGGGCATACCGAAAATAATTGTGAACGATCGAGACACTCGCTTCATCGGTAGATTTTGGATAGAGTTATTCAAGATCATGGAGTCCGAACTCAATTTTTCCACAAGCTTCCACCCACATACTGATGGCCAAATCGAGAGGTTGAATGCCTTGTTGGAGCTGTACTTAAGGCATTATGTAAATGCTAACTAGCATGATTGAGTTAAGTTGCTTGATATTGTCTAATTCTCTTACAACTTGCAAAGAAATGAGTCGATGGGGTCAAGTCCATTCGAGATTGCTACAGGCTAACAACCGACTACTCCAGACATAGTTGTAATTGGTTACAAGGGGCCGAGTCTTGCCGCTTTCAAATTTGCTAAAAGGTGACATAAGAGATCAGATATGACACGAGCTTACTTAGCTAAGACCACAAGGAAGATAAAGAAGTAGACCGATGCTAAGAGGAGACACTTGGAGTTTAAGGAAGGAGACACGGTGCTTGTAAAACTCCTTCCACATCAAATTTGACAGTTTACAAAGGTACACAAGGGGCTAGGACGGCGTTACAAAGGCCTATTTTTAATAGAAAAACGAGTACGCAAGTTGGCCTATCGTTTGAAGTTGCCATCGTACTTAAAGATGCATACGGTATTCCATGTGAGCCTTTTGAAGTCATATAAAGAGAACAAGGAGGATCCAAGTATAGGCGAGTTAAAAAAGGCTCTAACTGCCATCACTACATTGCCCAAGTGGGAAGTTGAGTAGATTTTAGTCCATCGAGTCATTCTAAGGAGAGGTTCCCATATGAGTTATGTAGAGTATTTTGTCAAGTGAAAGAGATCACTCGATAGCAGTGCCAATTGGGAGCATGAGCTCATTTTGTGAAACTACAAGTGACATATCTAGGCATACAAGGAAGATGCGACGAGAGAGTCACCGAGTCGAGTGGGGGAGAATGTCACACAGTGTTCATCTTCCCACCGAAGAGACTAGCTTTGACTGGATCCATCTAGAATTTTTTCTATTTATCCAAAATTAGGTAGGAGGCTCTAGACCCCACTTGTAATTAATGTAGTAGGTGGAGTAATTGGGGTAGGTGAGAGACCTTTCTAGATGGTCACTGTATACCGTTAGATCAATTCAATCCTCAGTATCTATTGAGGAGGTAGAGGGTTATAAATAGATTAGCTCTGTCACTTGTAAATCATCACATACTTGTAGCATTCTTTGGGTAATAAAAAATTATATCTAAGTTCTCCAACCTCTTTGCTCTTTCTCTCTCTAAAGTAGCTTCCGTAAGGTGTTTGATAAAATTACTCTTTAGAGATACTCAAAAGAAGGTTGAACTAGTATTTTAGTCAAGGATGGCATTCCAAATTCATAAAATTTGCTAGTGCCGCCTTGAACATTGGTGAAAAAAGACCAAGTCCATAACACTAGGTATAAGGATAAGCTTATCACAAGATAACTAGGCTTTATAATAATGTTTGCTTCTTGGGTAAGGTACTGTTATGGCTATAGTATTATGAAAAAGTTTATGTAAGAAAGAAAAGGATGTATCTTGTTTTTTACAATTCAATTGTGTATAATTATAATGTGTATACGTTTTATTGCTAATACTCAATTATAATTATGATCTCCTACTTAAATTGAGATTATCTAGATACGAGAATTATCAAAATAAGAATATTTACAATATTGTGATTTAATAATATTAGGTAAATCAATTTACGTCAATCTCAAACAATAAATACAATATAATTTTCTTAGACTATTTCTTCAATTGTTAAAATACATTGAAGTATAATTAAATATCAAAATTTAGAAAATCAAATTAGATAAAATGGTCAGACCACCATCCGAATCATGTATTACATCGTCTCAAGTTATTTAATATAATATTTATGAACATGCTTTGCCATGGCTTGTACTCCAATATTTAGAATGAGACTTTATTATTGTAATATAACTCTGTATTTTCCTTGTTAACATATCTTCTCGAACTCTTCCTTCATCACAACAATCTCGGATTGGAAACTCCCCTCAAGGTCTCCATTTGGCTAAGACATTTGGAGAAGGCTTCGTTAAGGCACCTTGCATCTCTCTATGAACTTCCTCACGTTTGTTCTCGAGCTCCTCGATGCGGTATTCACACTCTTTGAACTTCTCATGGCCCTCGGCTACAATAAGCTCTGCTTTTGATAGCCTTGCATTAATGTCGACCAAGGCTTCTCTCGACATTGATCTTCCACAGTTAGATTGCTTGAAAGTTTCTTCAATGTGGATAGTCTCACTTCTTGCATCGATTATCTTTCAAGCAAACAACAAGTAGAGTTTGATGAATAACTTAATTATTTAGAACCGATAGACTTTCTCGCCAACGTTAGGCTCTGATACTAACTCAGTTAGTATTTTGGTTTCTTAACAACGTTTAGCTCTGATACCAACTTAATCGGTATTTCGGCTTCCTCACCAATGCTTGTCTCTGATACCAACTGTCATGGACTCAAACTTTTCCTACCGACGATCCATATGTCACTAGCAAACTCCTCGATTCAGTAACGCTTACTATGACTTGAATGCTAGTTCAGTATCTCACAAGTACTTCTTAAAAGTACTTTAATCGAACACTTATCGAAAGTTATGTTAATTAAGAAAGATAGCAAGAAGAACAAATGTGCTGTAGAATTTGAAGAATTCTCTCTATTACTCAAAGAGAACTATACACTTGGGGACTATGGGATTATGAGATATGTTACAAATGAAAACCCTTAACATATTTATAATCTTCCATCTCTTCAATGGATGGTTAGGATTTATTTGATTTAACGGCTACAAAGAATCTCTAGAATATTCTACCACCTACTCCCACCAATCACCCACCAATCAAGGCATTAATGATAGATCTAGAGTTTTCCACCTAACTCTGAATTTTTGGAGAGTCTTCTAAAAAATTATAGAATCTTCTATCAAACCTCGTTCCTTAAGACCTCGAACTATCACACCGTGACATTAGGTATAAGGATAAGCTTATCACAAAATAACTAAACTTTATAATAATGTTTGTTTCTTGGGTAAGGTATTGCTATGGCTCTAGTATTATAGAAAAGTTTATGTGAGGAAGAAAAGAATATATCTTGTCTTTTACAATTCAATTGTGTATAACTATAATGTGTATACATTTTATTACTAATACTCAATCATAATCTCCTACTTAAACTGAGACTCTATATATGAGAATTATCAAAATAAAAATATTTATAATATTAAGTGATCAATTAACATCAATCTCACATAATAGGTAGAATATAATTTTTCTTAGACTATTTCTTCAATTGTTAAATTACGTTCAAATGGAATTAAATATCAAAATTTAGCAAATCAAATTAGATAACGTTAGGCTTTGATACCAACTCGATTAGTATTTTGGCTTCCTTACCAATGCTTAGCTCTGATACCAACTATCACGGACTCAAACTTTTCCTACCGAAGATCCATGTGGCATTAGCAAACTCCTTGATTTGGGAACACCTACCACGGCTTGGATGCTAGTTCAGCCTCTCACAAGTACTTCTTAAAAATACTTTAACCGAGCACTTATCGAAAGTTATGTGAAATAAGAAAGATAGCAAGAAGAACACGTGTGTTGGAGAACATGGAGAATTCTCTCTATTACTCAAAGAGAGCTATACACTTGGGGACTATGGGATTATGAGATATGCTACAAATGAAAACCTTAACCTATTTACAATCTTCCACCTCTTCAATGAATAGTTAAGATTTATTTAATCTAGCGGCTATAAAGAATCTTTAGAATGTTCCATCACCTACTCCTATCAATCTAGGCATTAATGATAGATATAGAGTCTTTCACCTAATTTTGAATTTGTGGAGCGTCTTCTAAAAAATTTCAGAATCTTCTATTAAACCTCGATCCTTGAGATCTCAAACTATCACATCGTAAAACTAGGGATAGGGATAAGCTTATCACAAGATAACTAGGCTTTATAATAATGTTTGCTTCTTGGTTAAGGTATTATTATGGCTCTAGTATTATAGAAAAGTTTATGTTAGGAAGAAAAGAATGTATTTTTGTCTTTTACAATTCAATCGTGTATAACTATAAAGTGTATACATTTTATTGCTAATACTGAATCATAATCTCTTACTTAAACTGAGTCTCTCCATATATGGGAATTATCAAAATAAAAATATTTATAATATTGTGATTTAATAATATTAAGTGAATCAATTAACATCAATCTCACATAATAGGTACAATATAATTTTTCTTAGACTATTTCTTCAATTGTTAAATTACATTCAAGTAGAATTAAATATCAAAATTTAGAAAATCAAATTAGATAAAATGGTCAGACCACCATCCGAAATCATGTATTACATCATCTCAAGTTGTTGAATATAATATTTATGAACATGCTTTACCATGTCTTGTACTCCAATATTTAGAACGAGACTTTATTATTGTAATATAAGTCCGTATTTTCCTTCTTAACATCATCTTATCGTAGTCATAATAAAACCAAGAAATAAGCACCAACCCTGCATTCCACATTCCACAAAGCTTTTCTCTGTCACCCGCCATAAAATAACGTGTATCTAACTAGTGTGAAAAAAAAAGGCAATTAATATTGTAAATTTCGCATAATTCTCCTCTAACATGTGCTTAATTATGTTTCAAATCCAATAATCACTGCACAGACCAATAATGTTTCACTCCAGCAATCATTAGATGCACAGGTTAGCCCCGTCACTGAGCAACACCAGTCAACTTAATGTCTTTTTGTCTTTAATAGTCAATCACGTAGAGGGGAGTCGGTGTTTAAAATATAAAGGTTAACCACACCTACTTATGTGTAGTTTGTTTGTTTGTTTTTTTTACAATTTTAATTTTTATTTTATTTTTTACAATATTGTAACTTGGAGGCCTAAGCTTTGTATTATCTGCAAGGAAACAAAGCCGTACGGCATCTGAGAACTCTCTACGTGATTAAGTGTTTAAACAAATATTAATACTTGGATTTAACATTATTCATTGTTGTCATAACCAAAACCGTCTAACTTATGTCTTTGTCGTTGTAGTATCTACATCGCACGGGAAGAACTGTTGGTGGGTTTGGTTTCGTCGGTTGAGCTACCATTGATATTTTGGCCACTTGGTCCCTGTAATTGGTTTTATCAACGCCACCTTATCTACTGGTTTTAATTAGATCAGGCCACTCAATCCAAATTCTTAATTAAGGACACAATAAACCATGTTACCATCACATATAAAAGTATTCCATACTGAAAAATAATTTTAAAATTTCTCCCTAACTGTACATGACCACTCTTTTAAGGCATGTACAAAAGAGTGCCTCCTAATTAATACATGATGTATTTAACATTAACTATATTTATAATAATTGGATTAATTTTTCCATAAGTTGGCAACTTGCATATCTACAATGAAAACGACATCGTGTAAAACAAACAATTGACTAACTTATTTAGATTGTCACTTTCAGGGCACCCTTGGGGGTGTCTAGTTGTGCTCCGATTTCAGCAGAGGGAGCCACTTTGCTCTTTTGATATGGACGACCTAGTCAAACCCTACAGCAACATGAAGCACACGCAATGACACAGTCCGCCGACTCACTCCGGCATATAGTGGTGCCACCCACGTGGTTCGGGAAAAAAAAAATATATATATATATATATTAATACTGTAAGATACACACAAACGCATGGCCATGGATGGTCTACCATCGACCGCCATCACCACCATTTTTGACGGCGTGGAACATTGTAAATAAAGCCAAGTTTTTGGTCAATTACAGAACAGCACAGGCCTCTGTCAAAAGGCAATGATACGGGAAGATCTCTAGCTAAGGACACGTTATCAGCGTCCAACACGTGTAAAGGTAAAGGCAGAGAATGCTTCACTGCGAAGCAAAAACCCCTAGTCTACTGTCTTCAGAATTTTTTTTAGCAAATTTATTTATTTTTGTTTTGTTATTATTAGACGTTGAACAAAAGAGGAAAAAGAGGAAAAGATAGTAATGGCAATGGCAGTTATAAAGACAACAGAGAAAGGTAAAGGTAGTGAATTTCCTGCAAAACAATGGAACAAAGCAACACTACCGCCCTTCCCATTACATTGGTTTAGCTTCTTATTTCTCCAAAAGAACCCAAAAAAAAAAAAGTAAAACCCTAAAACATATCATATCTAGTCCCATCCACCATACCATCCTGTGTTGCTTAAACACAAACCGCGAACAAAAGTTTGCTGATTCATCATCACCACCCAAAAAATATCAACTTATTTTCCACTAATTTTTAAATCCCAAATTTTCATTCCTTTTTTAAGAGATTCGATTTTTTTTTCTTGTTTTTCTTCTTCTTCTTCTTCTTCTTCGTCAACATATTTCTGTTCTTTAATCCTGTTTCTTCTTCATCTTCACTATCCTGTCTGTCTATATTACTACCACTACTACTAATATTACTACACTACTAAACCTACTTAACTGATACTTCTTTACTATAGCAAACACCAACAAGCCTTTCCTTCATTTTTCATCCTTTTATTTTTCATCTAAAACCTGCATCTCCTGCTTGTTTCCTAAACACACTCCCCAAAGCTTCTAGTAAGTCCATTCTTGTGGTAATCTGACTTCAGTGTTCATTCCCGGATTTGTCCTGAAGCTTCGCTTCTGATGAGAGAAAAAGTTGTTGTTGCCACCACGGAGCGTTAACGCCACATCTACATAAAAACAGAGCAAATAACGAGATATATAAGATAAACCCATTACTATGAACACCGAAATAAAGAGAGAATTATGTGGAGTTAATGGAGAAATTACCACAATCTGGTGTTAAACTTCCATTGAAATGATGTTGAAGTTGGGGCTGTGCACCCATGTCGTCCAAATTCAAGTTCAAGGCCTGCACAACTCTAGCTGGTAGAAGAACGGTAGGACATGCTGTGCACAAATAACTCACAATCAAAAACCAGATTCAACCAATAACGCATAAATCGAAACAAAAACTAATAGATCCACTGATATATACTAACAAATAATCCATTAAAAGTGCTTCGAATGAATAAGTAACAAGAAACTAACTTGACTTCTTGCGCGGGGCCTCCGACTGGGTTCCGACACGACGGGGCAGGAAAACGCCGGTTCCAGTAGACTCCCTTTTGCTTCCATTGTTCCCCAGAAACACCGCCCTCATACCCGACCCAACTTGTCGCTGCTGCTGCTGCTGCTGCTGTAGAGTTGGCCAAGCATTAGCTGACAAATTCATAGGTTGTCTACCAACAGTAGTACTCCTTCCGGCGACGTTGTGTACCAGAGGTTGAGGCTGGCACAGTCCGGTCCCTTTGGTTTGTTGCCCTCCCCAAACACCACAGTATTGTTGCTGCTTAAAGATTTGCTGCTGTCTCAGCTTCTGAAACTATAAAATGAAAAAAAAAAATAAAAAAACTTCGTTACACGACGAAAGGTTTATCGTTGCGTCGTAAGGGTTGAAACAATCGTAGTTGAAAGCGTACCTGAGATGCTTGCAGCTTTTGGTAATCGCAAAACTGCTGCTGCAAGTATAGATCAAACTCCGTGTTTTGGTTCTTCGCCGGAACAGAGACTGGAGAATGTGTTCTTGGTACAGTCAAGAGCCCTCTGTTTTGGTTGTTGAGACCAAAACGTTCCTCGTTCACCCTCATCCTCGCAACTTCTCCGGCCGCCGCGTATAGCAGATCCCAGGTCGCCGGTGGCGAGGTGACCTGAGCGGATCCATTCGGACTTCCACGGCTCGACCCTCTCCTACAACCACAACCGCTTCCAACAGCACATAACGTCGACTGCGGTGAACCAGAGACAACCCATCCCTTTACACAAAATCAAAAATAAAAAAAAACAAAGATCAGTAACTATTTATGCATCAAATAAAGCCATGAAAAACACCGCCGTTTGAGCACTACCTTAGTGTGTTCCGTCGCAAAGCATCGTTCCCGTTTCGGGAAGTCATCATCAAGTGTGGAGTGAGCCATTTGGCGTGTCAACCCAGCAAGATAATCCTCCTCATCACTCTCCGTCTCGGTGGAGCCCACAACCGACGCAACCGGAGAGCTTAGATCCGACGACCCCCCACCAAAACCATAAGGAACATCAAATGGGAACAGAGATTTGCCATATTCAACCTCTGGACCACCGCCAAACGCACCGAAAAATTGCATGCCATTTCCACCACTACCACAATCCGCTGCAGTTTCCTCGTCGGCAAGAAACTGTGGTGGCAACCAAAACTCACCTTCCTTTAAGCTCTCCGCCATGCTTAATCAGACACTAACAAAGCACTAGAGTTTAAGATTAGTAATTGCTCTGCTGTATACGAGGGACGCTTTAGTGTAACTCAAGCGAGGCAAAACAGGAGCAATTACGAGGAAGAGAGACAGGGGAGGCGCAGGGGTATATGTAGAGAAAGAGAGAGAGAGTTAGAGAATTGTAATTAATTTTTAATTAAAAGTAATAAAGTATCAGTTGCCGAGGAAGGAATGTGGGGACCACGCGCGGTGGTGGAAGAGAGAAGTGGGACCAATGTAAAACTGGAGCCAGGTAAGAGATTTTTGCAAGGAGGGGTCTACTCGGCAAGCATGTGACTGGGCCAGAGATATTTTTTTAAAAAAATTCTATTTTAGTATTTTGATAATTCTTTTTTACGAAAATTAATCCTTTGATATTTCCTGATTTTGTAAACAAGTAGTGGGGTTAGTGGTGGGACCGAGGGAGGAACTACACAAAACCTCCTTGCACGTCGTGGATGGCTGTGTTGCACACGCCTCCACTCTCTCGCTTTCCTCCCCTAATTACCTTAAATAATTAATAAAAATTAAGAAATGCCTATTTACGTTATCAGCGTGTGCACACTGACATTTGTCCTTCTTTGCACTCCACTTGGCGCTTTGGGGTACAGTCGTCTGTGAACATTTGTTCTCTTTTTTTTTAATAGTGTTGAGATTTCATATTATAAATTAAGTATTTAAATATATTATTTAATGAATAAATAATTTAAATTTATATTAACAAAAATAATATAAATTAGAAAAATAAAAGAATTAAAATCACCATTTTTACTAAATTTCTTGAAAATGTTTCGATTATAATATGATTCTAATTATTTAATTCTTCTTTCTCTATAATCTAATTTCAAATTTATATTATTATTTTCTAAAAATATGTGTTAATGATTTTTTAAATAAATTAATCAAATAATATAATCAGTTCAAACAATTGATGACAAACTTTAGTACATAACCAACTATGTTTTTCAATCAAATAAATTTAAATTAAAAAAATCAAAATTTGAGTTGGATAAATAAATGATTTTATTTTCTGGTCATTGTCTCTGGGTCGTGTATCCAGGTGACAAAAACTGCACTGATTAGTCGCTCCATTGCATACTGAAGTGAACATGCCCATATCCATTTATTCAGGAGCTACGCCTGCAAGGAGATCAACATGGCAGAGCCATGATCTTTTTCCTTCCACACCCAAAACCAAGGGTTGAGATTTAACCCAAAAGACCAAAACCAAGGGTTCAGATTTAACCATGGTTGGGAGTAACATTATACTCACTCACAGTTCGCATTTCCTTTTATTTGATTTGAGAAGCAAAGCAACAATTGGAATTGAAAATTGCATGCAAGCTAACAAGTTCTCGAGTTACCCTAGGTTATGTGTTTTAAGATAATTCTGTTTTAAGATAAAGATACTTCTGACCAAAATTTTTTTATAATTTGTTTTTCCTTTGGAGTGATTCCCTACCTAAATGGCCAACCAATCTAGTTCTGTACCTTTTGATGTGGATTGTATGGTGGCACCCATGTACTTAGAATAATTCTAGTCCTTTATCTTGTTAGTAACTACAAGTTAAATTATTTTCAATGTACCCGTTAACATATAGACCGGACAAAAATCATGTCGAGTCGCTATTTTGATCCGACTACTTCAAAATTATTTTGATGAGAGTCACGAGCATGACAAGGGAGTCATACTCGTTAGGAGTTATGGATTATGTAATTTTATTTTTAATTTTTAATTTTTAATTTTTTAATTAATAGGAATTTATTTAGTTTTAAATAATTTCAAATTTTATTTATTTTAAATAATTTCAAATTTTATTTATTTTAAATAATTTCAAATTTTATTTATTTTAAATAAAATTTTAATTTAAGATACATTTATTAAATAATTATAAAATTTGAAAATATC
>JAOXYD010000004.1:18387171-18400153 GCA_028565735.1 Pinacopodium congolense | reverse complement strand
AAATTATAAATTAATTTTTTAATTTTATTTAGTTTGAAAAATAGTCTATAAATATATAATATAGTATAATTTTTAACTTAACTTTAAACATAAAAGGTTAAAATACACAATTTTTTTTTAAAAATTTTTTAAAAAAAAAATTAAAATTTTTTAAATTTTTTCCAGTACCGACTGGTACTGACCGGTATTAACCGGTATCAGTCGGTACCAGCCTGTATTTAAATTCGGTACGAAATTAAATAATTTTATACCGAATTTCGTCTGGTACAGCCGATATTGTCGGTACCGGTACGAAATTCAAAACCCTACTTATAGGTAATAAATAGCGGACCATTACATTAAAAAAAAACAAAAGGACTTGTTTTTGTACAATTTTTATTTTTTTGTTTTAATTTCTTATTTTTAAATATAAGATAAAAAATAGTGTAAAGATTAAAAAATAATACATTAATATAGTATAAAAATTTTAAAAATATAACAAAAAATTACAATCAACTACAATACCAAACGAGTCATGAGAGTATTTTTATCAATTTTTATTTTTTTAAGTTTTTAAGTTTTTTTATTTCTATATTTTATTAATGTGTTTTTTAAATTTTTGTACAATTTTTATTATCATATTAAAAAAATCAAAAATTAAAAATTAAAACAAGAATTGATAAAGAAAATACACTAACACAGTACAAAAATCGAAAAAAAAAACACAACAATTATAACAAAAAAGTTATAACCCACAACCCAACTAAGCATCCCTTAAATAAAACAACTCCTAAATCTATCATAAAATAATAATTTAGAATAATAATAATTAAGAATATTACTAATGAATTTATAATTCATCAAGAGGATATGTTTTAAAACATTCATGTTTTACAAATTCCAATCATCCATTAACTATCCATATTTAAAAGAAAATATCTCTCATGCATTAAAAATATTTTAAACATTTTCTTACAATTACACACCCCTACAATTACAAGCCCCACAAATTCTGCAATTGTCACTATCTTTTTAATATAATAAGGTGCTGTTATACTCTATCACATCGTCACTCTTGTAAAGATAATTGCCATCTTATGCACTTAAAGAAAGAAACAATTCATCCATGAATTATGGGTGAGACACTAAGAGCATTCACATGGGTGGGGACAAGTATCAGAAGTTTGGTCACCAAACCCTTCCCCTCATGCACATATTCATTAGATTTTTTATTAACATTAACATACGATAATTTTACTCATCAACACTTGGTCTCACTTGAGT
Source organism: Pinacopodium congolense (assembly GCA_028565735.1). Lineage (NCBI taxonomy): Eukaryota > Viridiplantae > Streptophyta > Magnoliopsida > Malpighiales > Erythroxylaceae > Pinacopodium > Pinacopodium congolense. The sequence goes on along the minus strand of JAOXYD010000004.1, from coordinate 18,398,890 downwards.
AATACCATCTTCTTTTATGTACTCTTATGCTTTATTAGTGGTAATGACTAAGACCTACCTTACCACTTACTACCTTCCTTCGTTTCTAAGTTTTTTTTTTCTAAGTATTTTTTGTATGGTATGTTAATTCATATATATACATCTATATTATATAAAATAAGTCACTATTTTTTAAACATATATTTAATGAGTTTGTAGGCAAATTATTAGTCGAAGGTACATTTTATTTTTTCAATGTTTGTATGAAATTTTAAAAAAATTTGCCTATCATTTGTAAAACATTTAAAATTGTTTAAAAATTATTGACATTTATAAAATGTTAAAAAAACTTTTGAATCTTAAATCCTTGATGAAACTCTACAATTAGATACAGAGATATATATAAATTATTGATGTGATATAAATTTATTAAAATTTACTAGTTTAGTTGCTACAAATAAAATCTAATCAAAATTTAGATTTTTTTCTAGTTTTAAAATCATTTTTAGACATTTTAAAAATATTGAAATATTTTTTTAACAGTCAAACGTTAGAATTTTGTTTTAGATTTCATACAACTATCAAGGGTTAGAATGTACATTTTTGCCTAATATATTTAATAAATTAATCACTCGGAATTGCATAATTTGAATTAATAATTCAAAGTTAAATAAAAATTTGAATTTAAATGACCGTTTAATCATAGAACTAAGAAACTTAAAAATCTTTATCGTTTGAAGATTTTAAAGATTTCATGATCAAGGCCTCAATTCTTGAAAATTTTGGAAGAATCAAATCTATTGAATTGAGTCGCTCTCAAAGGGCTTTCTTCTCAAACTAGACCCTGCAAGATGTACTTTATTTCCTGGAATGAGGCCCAATTTGAGCCCTATGACAATATTTTTCGCCGAATCCAAATAAAATAAAAAACTTCGCTGGACTCAAAAGGCATAGCACTTGATTCTCAAGGATCCAGACATCCAGTTAACATTTCTTCAGTCAAATGAGATTATGTACTGTACATTTTTCTTTTCTTTTTTTTAATAAAAAATTTACATGATATTCTACTAGTATCTTTTTATGAATATTTTCATTAGTAGAATAATATGTAGTCAAATCCTCATTTTTTTTAGAAATTAAAATTTTTAACTCTACTAAAATTTAAATTTTGATAGAAGAAAATGTCTTCAGCATCCTCTCTTAATGAGTTACAAATTAATTGGTAATTATATGCTATACATTGGAGACTAAAAAAATATCTATATATATATTGAATAAATTATCAAATAAACATTTATAAAATTTTTATATTTGAAATGAACTATTTAGTGAATCAATAATTTAAATCAAATATAAAGTCAATTTAAGTAATTATTAAGACTTTAACTATCTCCCTTTTATTTGAAATTATTTAAAGAATATTTTAGGATTGCATTCATTTTTTTGAAGTAAATGGTCTAAATGCTTCTTTAGAGAAAATTAGGTCACATACTTGGGGCATGTCATCAATTGCAAAGAGGTATCTGTGGACATTTCTAAAATTCAAGTAATTAAGAAATGGACCACGCCTAAATCAGCCAAGGCATTATGCAGCTTCCCTAGTTTGATAGGGTATGGCATAATGACAGCTCTATTAACCAACTTTTTAATGAAAAATGTCTTTATTCAAGATAATGATGTCGAAATGACTTTTAAAAACTTGAGGAATGCCCTCACTACCACTCCAGTGTTGTAATTAACAAAATTTGATCTTGAGTTTACAGTTAAATATGATGCATTTGAATGGGTATTAGCACTGTTTTACAACAATAAGGACAGTCGATTGCGTTGATTTACCAAAAACTAGCTTATTGACATTTGAAATTGCTAACTTATGAATGGGAGTTGATCGGGTTAGCTAGATCTGGAGACCATACTTATGTGGGGAAAATCGTTTGTTATCAAAACTAATCATTATAGCTTAAAATACATATTAAAACAATGGCTTGTCACTTCTCCCTAACAACACTGTTTTAGCACGCTATTAGATTTTGACTTTCGAGTGGAGTATAACGTCAAATCTCTAAATTGTGCCATATATGCATTATCTAGGCACAATGAGGACACTATGCTCTCTTATGGTATTTTGAGTGTATAAGTTGCCAAATTGGATATCATTAGGCAAGAGGTGAAAAAATCCATAAGATTGTAGACATGAATTAAAAAAATTCAATGTAGAGTAGTAAATTCATATTGGACTTTTATAAATGGACTAGTGATGTATAAAGGTCAAATATATCTTTCGAGGGCTCCATCATCTCTAATATTCTTATCTCTAGATATGAAGGTATTAGAGGATACTTTATCGTGTCTAAGATGATTTCCACTGGCAAGGAATAAAAGCATCTATCAAGGACTTTATCTAGAACTACACCATTTATGAATAAAACAAATTGGACAATCTATATCCAATTAGTCTTTTATAACCCCTTCTAATTCCAATGCAGATTAATATTTCTATGGATTTTATAGATGGGTTATCTAAATTGGAGAAAAACCAGTCCTTTATATAGTAGTAGATCGCTTCTCTAAGTATGCTTATTTTATCCCTTTTGCTCACCAATATAATTCTACTACTATTGCCTATGCCTTCTTTATTCAAATGCTTTGTTTATATAGGTTACCAAAAATTATTGTCAGCTATAAGGACTCAAATTTTACTAGTATCATTTAAAAACAATTGTTTTTTTTAAGAAGTACTACCTTAGCTTTTTCCTTTGTTCATCATCATCAATTGGATGGATGAACTAAGGTGGTGAATCGTATAATTAAGATGTATCTTTACTACTTTGTTGGGAATCGACCAAGAAAATGGGTTGATTGATTTCCCTGGATTGAGTATTGTTATAACACTGTCTATCAGTCTTCTTTAGGCATGGCACCCTTTCGTCTTATTTATGGTCATGATCCTCTTCGCTTGTTGTCTTATGAACCTAGTTTGACCTGTTTAAAGGAGATTGGCCATTCCTTATGTTGAACCAATGGTTGGTTCTAACTTTGTTTTGATGATGACAAAATGGTTTCTACTAATGTACTTGTGGAGTTTGTTATGTACAAGGATAGGTTTGATAAAAATAAGCCATAAAGTGCTTGGTGAAGACTTGGAGTACATGAATGTGAAGCCCTTGCTTAGAGTTTATGAAGTATGTGGAAATGGTTGAAGACTAAGTTAATGGAAGAAGAGTGTTGGAAATGAACTTAAAGATTAAAAATAAAGATTAAATTCAAGAGTAGGATTTGATAGGCTGTTATGAGTGACGTTGTGTAAGTCTTCTTTTGGTTTTACCATGCGTTAAAAAGAATGAGTCATGAATATGCATTTATACTTAGTATTTACATATAAGATGTATAATCGAGAGATGTTATATGTGTTTGTTGCATATGAAAATCATCTTGACGGATGAATAAATTCATGTATGGTATTGCATCAATATGTGTGATGATTAAGTTGGTTAAGGTTAAGTAAATGAATAAATTGTTATAAGTGAATGAATTGGTAACTTAGTTAAAATAGTATCACTTATGGGACTAAGTCTTGCATTATATGATTTGTGGATGCTTAAGTGAATGAAATTGCGTTATATTAGGTTAAGAAATGATTAAGATTGTGTTTGGATGTAATTGTACTTGATTAGGACAAAGAAAACTTGACCTTTATAAGATTAGTCGATTGAATGGAGAATATCAATCGAATGAACATGGGAAAGTTAAAGGTCGGTCGATTGATCATAGGCATTCAGTCAACCAAAAGTTATAAAAATGAGGTGAACGTTGAGCAATAGTTGGATTTTACAACGGTAAAAATAATAAATTTTTTATAATGTTATATAAACGTTGGTTAATGAGAATATTGAGATTTTTAGGTATAAATATGTATTATGTGTGTTGTGTTTGACATGAAAAAATATAGTGAAGTATCTACATATTGAGATTGAACATTCTTAAGCTTATTTGTGTATGTTTATGTGAGTTGTGTATATTTGTGAGTATTCTTATGAATTTTTGTGTTGCATTTCATTCACAAGTATTGTGTGAACCCTTATACACTTTATTAAGTCAAGAGTGACAAATTGTATAAGGTGTGTTCGTAAGAAGGGAGAAAATAATTAGTGAATTGTTATAAAGGTTATTCTTGAGTCTTTAAAAAGAAGAGTATTTGTGAGGTTATCTTTTAACATTAGACAAGGGAGTGATTAATTATTCCTTAACTTTAAAAAGGAGAGTGAAAAGTTATCTTAAATTCTCAAAAACAATTATAACACTAATGTTGTATTTATTTTGGTTGCAATAGTATAAAAATCTCAATAATAGTATTAGAGACTAGATGTAGGAACAAGTGAACTATTCCAAATTAAAATAAATCGTTTGTGTCTCTCTTCCCTTTCCCTTTTATTTTTATGCGTTTATTATATATTATATATTATTATTATTATTGGTTAATTCGATAAATTAAAATTGTTGTTTAACTTCTGTATTTAAATAAATTAGTAAAAAATTATGTTAATATCTAGTTCACCCCTCCCCTCTTAAGTACTATATAGGCCTAATATCTTATAGGAGAGAGATGCTCTTTCGGCTAAATTACATCTTCATTTACAACAGGCTCAACTCCGAATGAAACAAGCCTATGAACAACATCATCTAGAATTGATGTTTAAACTTGGGCAATTTGTTTGGCTGATATCGTAGCCTTACCGTTCGTAATCTTTAGGAAAAAGGGTTGTTCATAAGCTATCACTTGAATTTTATGACCCGTTCAAGGTTTTGCAACGGATTGGTGAAGTTGGCTATAAGTCAGAATTTCAAGAGCATAATAAGATTCAAGATGCTTTTCACATTTCATTATTTGAGTTTAAGGGTGTTCCTCTTGCTAGTGTTCCTTCCTTGCCACCTCTGAAGGATGACAAAATCATTCTCAAACTTCAATCCATTATTCGTTTCACAGTTAATCGAGGCGTTGTTGAAATTTTGGTTGAATGGACTAGCTTACTGTTATATGAAGCTCCCTGGCTTCCCTTAACTGAGTTTTAAGAATCTTATCTTGAATTCAAGCTTGACAACAAACTCCTGGTCCAGGAGGGGAGTAATATTGTGGATGCTTTTATTGAAAAGAAATATAGTCACAATTAGCGATGATAATACGAGTTACGATTCTAACATTCCTGTTTATTAATTAAATGTTAATATTTCTATTTTAAACATTTTTAAATAAGTATTGTTATTGTTTCTTATTTAAAAATGACTGTTGTTGGTAGCTTTCCAGGAATTCCTTCCTTTTGTTTTTTATAGCTGAAATCCTTGTCTATTTAAAAGAAAGGATCATGTTTAATAAGAACAGTTTGAGAAGACTTTTCTATTAATTGACTTGTGACGAGATCCTAGTTGTGAACCTTTAATAATTATATAGTATTTAAGATCAGGTTTAATTATTGTGTCCATGCCATTTAGAAGGAAAGAAATCAAAGAATCATGAGGGCCCAAGCATAGATAATAATTCATTCATTATTACGACACTTTCCTGGATAAGGAACAAGCAGAATTGAACCTATCCCATACGATGCTAACACAATGGAGACTAGGAAGAGTTTAATTTGAAATGTTATGCTAGCTGCAGGTTATAATACGTGGGTCTAGATCAATGAAGAAAATCAGTTGCACATGTAAATTTGGTCTTCTGCACAATCTGTATATGCAAATCTGGTTCTCGTCTTCAAGACATTGTAACTCTTATGGAGCTCCATTGATCCTTTAATACATTTTATTTAAATTTTCCAAAAAAAAAACAGAAAAAGAAAAAAATCATTCAAAAGTTTGGATGCATCTCTAGTTCTTTGTCAAATGAATTCTTCTCTTTTTATAAGAATATAAATACAGAAGACTTTCCTTGTTGGGAATAATTCATTCTACAGTAGGATCTCCATCAACAAAAGAATTCTAGCCTTACTTGTTGGCTGCATAATTGCCATCGATAGAATGGCGAAAGATTCGAACAAGACCACCCATATTTTCTGGTTTGATACACGTAAGCAGAACGACTGGATCATATAGCTTGAACAGTCGGATCCATTCATAACATTGCTACCAATGTTCTAAATCGTGTTTAAGACAGTGTAGCACTTGAACATGCATCAAATTTTCTCATCAGGTCTATACTCTCAGCAATGGTGGAGCCAACAGTCCCCACAAAACCAAGAGAAGCACAGCTGCAAACACTTTCCTCTATGTAAAGAAGTACATCGGGCAATTCTTTAGGGGCACACTGAGGATTCATATTATCCATCACACGAAGACTCTCCGGAATATATCCAAATTTTAGGCCACGCCCTGCAGAGGCCACTCTCTTTGCTGTTTGAATCACCAAGTCATCTTCTTCTCTCAGAAAATGTAACTTGAAATGATCATGGTCACCAGCCAAGTCTCCCAAATAGGTTCCAGTCCAGTTACCTGGAGGAAGATCAGTCATTACAAAAATGTGTATCTGCTCAGAACCTTGCTTAGTTAAATACTCTAATTTTTGCTTTAAGCCCATAAAAGTAGCTTTCCAGTGATTTTTAAACTGTCCATCTAACAATCTGAGCTGAGCACAAAAAAAAGGAGCCTTTATGGTCTCTAAAGCGAACCTCTTTCCTGCATTCAAAATTTCAGGGACAAAGGGGAGAAATTGGCTTCTCTTTATCAATGCTTGTATTCTTTGATCACTATGTGCTTCATGGATATCTATATAGAGCTCAGACCCTTTATATGGGGCAGTGAAAAGGCTACCAAATGCCAGAACAGTGGCAGACTCAGCTTCAGAACCATATCCAAGGGTCTTAAAGACGTCTCGGCGTCTCCTAACATATGAAAATTTCTTTTTCTTCTTAAGTTGGTCACTAGGTTGGAATGAATCCAATACCCCATTTTCCTCATTCTTGTAAGTCCACACGGTGGTCCTGCAATCCACATCTACAGCATATAAGCAATTACCTACATTACCATGAAAGCCAGAGAGTACACGTCCGCATCTTTTAAGAGCATCAGACAAAGAAGACTCTGAATGCAAATTACTTCCACAAACAAAATCGATATCCACATTGCACCATAAGGAAGCAAAAGTCCTGAAATCTATACTTCGGAGTGTAGAAGACACGAGAGATGAAATATCGATAATGTCGGCAACAGACATATACCTGCAACAAGTTAAAAGGCACATAAACCATCATGGAAAAATCAATCTTGAACAGAATTAGAACCGAACTGCATAACATCACAGGATCAATATCTCATCACTTAGGAATTCAGAATTTGACGCTTACACAAATAAATGAATAAGATTAAAACAGTATGCACACACAAAAACATGAGGGTTAAAAATCAACATCTTTCATTATAGCAATTAGAGACTGAGAATACCCACTAACCTCCCAGCCTTAAGAAGCTCAATGGCATGATCCCAAACAGCAAGCCTCATCTCCTTAGGCTCAGAGACTCTAAATTTAGGGCAACTTCCAAGAGCAACAGCATGGTGATCAAGAATTGGGGGCAAAATCAGCGTCCTGTTCAAAATCCCAGCCATAAGAATTGCATTCTTGAACTCTGAAAGCTGGTTGTTGAACCCACTGTGGGGTCCGTACCACAGGAACTTCTCTCCCGGGATTAGGGATTGGAGTTTGGTGCATTGTAAGGTCTGGGAATTCAGGGCCTTTGGAACGATAGATTTGGGGGCTTTCGTGAAGGAAAGGTAAATAAGAAGGAATGAGAGGAGGGCTAGAACAGAGATTAGAGAAAGGGAGAGTGGAGATCTGTAAATGGAGGAAGTGGATTTTCTACGATACCATGATTTGGAGGTGTTTTTGGAAAGACTGAGAATGTTATTGTTCATGATTGGGTTCGTGGAGAAGAAGATGCCTGCTTGATTGCTTGCTTTGCTTGACGTTGGGCCATTGAACTCTCTTCAACCCTTCTAGGCTTATGCTTTGCTACTGAATGTTCTCACATTCAAGATCTTAATAAGGAGACAAGGCCCATGAAAAATGATTGAGCCTTTAAATCCTTAGTCACGAATGTTCAAATTTTATTATTAAGTTGAATCCCTTCTTTTATTTTTATTCATTAATTCGTTAAAAGAAATTAATCAAAACACATAATTTAAGGGTTATCATCAATGTTGTAAAAATTGGACTGAATATCGATCCGGTAAGAGAAAGGGTTAAAGGTTTAGAGATTTAATCAGTATAAAATTGTTATAAATTCGGTATTGAATTGTGTAAAATAATAAGATGTATAAATTATTAATCTATTTTTTAATTAATCTTTTACTAAATTACAATATCAAAAATATATTATATTAAAAATTTTAATTTTAATGTTTATTATTTTAAATAAAAATAAATAACAAAAATAAATAATGTCATATAAGAATTCAATAAAATTAAAAATATTAGATTTAATAGATAATAAAAATAATAAAAAAGAAAAAAAGGTTGGAAGAGTGAGGAAGACATATTCAAAACATAATTCACATCATAACCATTTTTAACCTTCATCCCCGAGAATGAGTCAAGTGGGTGCATAAGCATTCTTTGCAATGTACTAATCCATAATTGTTGTATGTATGCTATTGTTATGCATGTGATATGCATACGAATGAAATTCAATTAATGAATTTTCAATGATATCACTTCGATGCTATAGTCTAGAATTCTAATTCCCCCAATTTGAAAAACTGACTGTTACATGATGTGTGAAATAAATGATTTTCTTACAAAATGTATGTTTTTTATGCATAATATGCATAACATGGGTAAGTATGTTTTATTTATGCATAATATGTATAATATAGGTAAATATGTGTTTTTGAGGCATAATATGCTTAATATGGGAAAATACATTTTTAAAGTATAATGATGTATAATTTTTTTGCGCACTTCATATTTTTAAATCTCTTTTTTTGTTAGCTAAAAAAACATGAGTTGATGAATATGTTTAGGGGAAGTGAAGCTTGCTTTAATAATTGAAATAAGGGGAAGGGTGATTCATATGATGGCAATATTTAGATTTATTGAAAACTTTGAGCTTATGGTGAGGTATGATCACATGTTTTTCAATCATTAAAGAGGAAGATAATATTTAAACAGGGGTTTCCAATCTTAGTTTTAAAGATATTTTAAAGATAACAAAACATGATTATTACTAATGATTTACTTTACGATGAAGTTTTAAATGATAGGTTCACAGAAGGATGATGTGGGAGGAACTTATGGTTAAGGGATATGTGAGGGAAAGCCTGAGTCCATGTGTTGTTCCTGTGTTACTTGTGACTAAAAAGGATGTGACATGGAGGATACATATTTATTGCTAAGCCATCAATAAAATCACTGTAAAGTATAGACATCCCATTCCTAGATTAGATTGATATGCTTGATGAATTGCATGGTTCTTACGTGATTTCTAAAATTTATTTGAAAACGGGATATCATCAAATTAGAATGCATAAGGGAGATGAGTGGAAAACATCCTTTAAAACAAAATATGGTTTATATGAGTAACCATGCCATTCAATTTAACTTATGCACCTAGCACATTTGTGATATTAATGAACCATGTTTTGGATGCTTTCATTGGCAAATTTGTGGTTATTTATTTTGATGAGCATATTAATCATTTGATAAGTGTTCTTAAGTGTTTTGCTTGAAAAATAGTTTTATGCTAACCTTAAAAAGTGTTCCTGTTGTATAGATCAGATTATGTTTCATGGTACTGAAGAAATTCAGTTGATGAGGAAAACATTAGAGTTATTCATGATTGGCCTACACCTAAAACAATTACTGATGTGCATAGCTTTCATGTCTTAGCTAGCTTTTATAGGAGGTTTGTTAAGGATTTTAGTACCATAACAGCACCATTAAATGAAATTGTGAAAAAGAATGTCAGTTTTAAGTGGGGGTGATGAAAAAAAATGCATTCAATTTGATTAATGAAGGTTAAGTTTTACACTATTGCTTACTTTAATTGACCTTTGACATTAAGTATGATGCTGCAGGTATTGGCACTAGAGCTATTTTGATGTAGGAAAGACATCCAATTACATTCTTTAGTAAGAAGGTAAATGGAGTAGCTCTTAACTACCCTGATTATGATAAGGAGATGCATGCCTTGGTTCAGGATTTGCAAACATTGGAACATTACCTATGGCCCAAGGAATTCGTCATACATACGGATCACGAAAAGGACAAGGAAAGTTAGAAAAGAGGCTTACCAAGTGGATGGAATTTGTTGAAACCTTCCCCTATATGATCAAGTATAAGTAAGGTAAAGCAAATGTGGTTGCTAACACATTTTCTCGAAGGTATTCTCTTATCTCTACTTTAAGTGTCAAATTGTTAGGATTTAAGTATGTCAAAGACTTTTATTCTAACGATCCTAATTTTGTCAATATTTATGGGGCTTGCTAGAAAGTTGCATTTGGAATACATTATAGGCATGATGGGTATTTGTTACAAGAGAATAGACTATGTGTGCCTATGTCTTCTTTGATGGAGTTGGTTGTGAGTGAAGCTTTATAGTGGTGGTTTGATGGGTCATTTTGGTGTAAGGAAAATTATAGATGTCTTGGATGAACATTTCTTTTGGCAAAAAATGAAGCATGATGATGAGGAAATTTGTGACAAGCGCATCGCTTGTAAACAAGCTAAGTCGTCTTACCCTATGGTTTGTACATCCTTTTACCCATAGCTAGTGAACCATGTGTTGATATCTCTATGGATTTTGTATTTGGACTACCTAGGTCAAGACAAGGTAGGGATTCTATATTTGTTATTATTGATAGGTTTTTCAAGATGGTACATTTCATTGCTTGCCATAAAACTAATGATGCCAGTAATGTTGCTAATTTGTTCTTTAAGGAAGTAGTTTATTTGCATGGTATCCCGAGAAGCATAGTTTGGGATAGTGATGCAAAGTTCTTGAACTACTTTTGGAAGACATTGTGGGATAATTTATGAACCAAACTTCTCTTTTCAACTACTTGTCATCCACAAACTAATGAAAAAACTGAGGTAGTAAACTGAACTTTATCTACTTTATTACGTTCTATTATTCAAAAGAATTTGAAGAATTGGGAAGAGCATTTGCACCATGTTGAGTTTGGTTTACAATCAAAGTACACATTCTGCTACTAATCTTTCAACTTGTGAGGTTGTGTATGGTTTAATCTATGTTCCTTTGGATTTTTCACCTTTTCCAATTGATGAGAGAGTTAGGTTCAATGGCCAAAAAAATTGAAATGGTGAAACAAATCTATGCAATGATCAGGCAGCAAATTAAGAAGCGAACTGAGCAATATGCTACTCACGTAATAAAGGGTGCAAGAAAGTTGTGTTTGAACTAGGAGATTGGGTTTGGCTTCATATGCGCAAGGTGTTTCCAACTCAAAGGCGTACCAAGTTGCATCCTTGCGGAGATGGCCCATTTCAAGTTATTGCAAGAATTAATGATAACGCCTACAAATTAGATATCCTAGTTGAGTACAATATTAGTGTTACATTCAACATTTCTGACGTTTCTCCCTTTGACACAGGTGAAGATTCTAGGATGACTCCTTTTGAGGAATGGGGGAATGATGAGAACAAAGACCAATCTGGGTGTAGTTACTAAAGACCCCTTGAACATTCCATATGGTCCAATTACAAGGTCAAGGGCTAGGAAAATGAAGAAAGCACTT
>JAOXYD010000004.1:18374006-18387071 GCA_028565735.1 Pinacopodium congolense | reverse complement strand
TCAACGGCGGGCTGATCATCATCAACGACACCCTGCTTGAATGCCATTGTACCCCCGTTTCCAAAAGCTATCAACAGTGGGCTGTTCTTAGAATAATGACGTCATTGATCAACCCAGAGGGCGTCGTTGAAGGGTCAGACTCTAACGACAAATTTCTATTTTCTGGTCTTAACCTTTTTTGTCTTCATTCTAATGTCTTAAAAACCCTCCTAAACTTCCTTGAACCTCCAAACACTATATATACTCCTTAGAAACGAATTATGATACTCTAGACTCTCCAAAAACTGATCAAACATTCTGAATCTCTCAAAAGCCTCAAGTTTCCTATATTTTCACTACACTTATTTTCAATCGATCTGTTGAATCTTTTGAAGGGATAAGTTATATATTTTTAATTAAATTTAAAAGTTGTTATATAATACTTCTTAATAAAATATTAGTGTATTAGTCACTTGTTATTTTTATAAGGAAAAAATTAATTTTAACTTTAATTGAATGAATTTTAAAAGATTTGTCACTAAATTGAAAAAGTTTCGGAAAGTTGCTCACTGAATTAAAAATTTTTTAAAAGATTGTTCACTGAATTGAAAAATTTTAAAGTTGGGGGTTGTATATTTGGACGATGACGTGACACTTTTATCATGTGAACATTGATATAATAAAGTTTGTTTGCCAAATCAGCATTATCCTAACGGAGTTAATGTTTTTACCTTAATTGAAAAACTTTTTAAAGATTGATCACTCAATTAAAAATTTTTAAAGGTTTATTATTTAACTAAAAAATTTCTAAAAGGTTAATCATTTATATAAATATTATCCCTAAAATTTAATATAATATCTAAGAATCAGATCCAAAGGTCTTAAAGACATCTATGTCTCCTAACATATCAAAATTTCTTTTTCTTCTTAAGTTGGTCATTAGGCTGAAATGAATCCAATACCCTATCTTCCCCATTCATGTAAATCTATACGATGATTCTGCAATCATCACCCACAGCATCTAAAAAAAAAACCTATATTACCATCATGACCAGAGAGTACACGTCTGCATTGTTTAAAAACATAAAAAAGATGACTCTAAATGCAAATTATTTCCACAAGCAAAATCCATATCTGCAATTGAAAGAAAATGGGATGAAAACGCTAATTGATCAATAAACTTAGTTGAAAAGGTGTTGGATCGGGTTTTATCCTACTCGCTTATTTGTTGGACTTGGACTCATCCTCACCACAAAACCAAAGCTTTATCTAGATTTAGTATTCTAAGTCCATATAAGTTAATCATCTTGGCCCATGTTCATATCCCCTCTTCTTTTTTTTTGTCTTTATTTTTTGTAGATTGTAGTTTGTTATAAAAGATTCTCTTGTTGCATTTTATAGACTTCGATTACAACAATTTCTGTACAATTTCTCTTATTGGGAAAGGTGTAACACCATGGTGCTTGGTGCTCTCATGGTTGCTAAGGTTTGTGACAGACTTAATAGCACAAAGTGTTTTCTGGTTTGATTCTATAGTGAATTTATAGAAGGATTTGGAAGGAAGATTCTCATAAGAAGATTCATTTAGAATATCAAATTTACAAGAAGAGATTTACAGTTTTCTTCAAGGAACACTCTCATTTTTAGATTACTATAGTCATCTCAAGATGTTATGGGATTAGTTCTTCAACCTCAGACCCTTACCTAGATACAGGTGTGAACCTCAATGCTCTTGTGATCTTTTGACTACTATAAAAAAACTATCAAGATGGTGATTGTGTGATTAGGTTTCTTAGAGGCTTAAATGAATCCCACTCTATTGTGAAATCACACATTATGCTTATGGATCCTTTACCTAACTTCAAAAAAGTTTTTGCCATGATTGCCTAACATGAAAGGTAGCTAAACATTTCATTACAAAATTGTCTATCTACCTTTGCTATTTCACCTCAAGCCTTCTATGTAAAATCAGACACTAAAAAGTTTAACCAACAATAAAAAAATTCATTTTCACTTTTTGTAGAAACAATGGACATATAGAATCTAAATGCTATTGAAAACATAATTGTGACCTACATGGGTTCTTGATTCCAGAGCTATAGAACACATCATATGTTCCTTAGACATGGCTTGCAAAACAGTGGACAATTTAAGTGTCAGATTACCAAACGGTGCTCTTGTTTCAGTAACACGCGTTAGGACTATCAATATCTCTTCTCTCATCCTTACTGATGTTATTTTTGTACCTATTTTTTGTTTTAACTTAATCTCTATCAACAAACTCACTAACACTACTCATTGTTAGCTAATCTTTACCTCTTCCTTATGTAATATTCAAGACATCAAATCATTGAGCATGATTGATTTTCTAAGCAAATTAATGGACTATATCACCTTACTCTATCCACCCAGGACACTAGCCCCCTAATTTGCAATATCTCTACACACTAAGACAATTTATAACATAAGAAACTAGGCCATATATCCAATCAAAGGCTATAAAGCCTGTCTAAAATTGATCCATCTATACTTTTTCAATTTATTAAACAATATGATGTTTTTTCCCTTTACTAAACAAAGGAAATTACTTTTTCTCTTAGTAAACCAATTGTATCTACTTATTTTAACCTAATAAATGTTGATATATATGGTCCCAATCATACACTATCTTATCTTTATTACAAGTGTTTTTTAATTGTTGTGGATGACCATATCATAATAACTTAGATCTATATGATGAAACAAAAAACTGAAGCTAAAGAATTACTTAAGGGGCTTTGTGCCTATGTTGAAAGTTTGACCAGAAAATTAAACATATTCGAAGTAACAATGGAACTGAATTATGAATGAAAGATTTCTACTAAGAAAAGGAAATTTTACACGAAACATCATATGTGGAGACACCACAATAAAATGGGAGAGTGGAAAGGAAACATCAGCACCTTTTAAATGTTGCAAGGGATTTGAAATTACAAGCTAACCTACCTAAGTGGATTGTATTCTTCATGCAATCTACTTGATAAATCGTGTCTCTACTCCTCTTTTATCCTAGAAGACTCCCTATTCTGTCATGTTAACACTAATCCGAATCTTAAACCCCTTGAGAGTATTTGACCGCCTCTTCTTTGCTTCCACTAAGGAGGTAATTAGAGGCAAGTTTGATACTAGAGTAAGGAAGTGTGCGTTTCTTATTTTCTTTATAGGTACAAAAGGCTATAAAGTTTTTGACTTAAGTATTAAACAGTTCTTGATATCTAGAGATATAATTTTATATGACAATTATTTTTCTTTCCTTACATCACCAACATAATCAACCCTTCTTACTCCTATTTTACCTACTGCCTCACCTCCCATCTCTATTGATCCATCACCTTTACCACTATCATCTATAACAATTTTACCTACTTTATTTTCTCCTTCCCTTTTCTCACCCACTTCCTCCCAAACATCCACACCTTCACCATCACCACCTTCTCCACCTATCAGTCGCTCTATAAGATCATCCTAACCTCCATCTTATCTTATAGAGACTACAACTGTTCCACTTTCCCACATGCTTCTCTTTATATCCTATATTTTGTCCTTTCTTATGACTGCATATCCCCTCGGCACCAAGCTTTTTCAGCTAAACTTACCTCTCTTAAGGAACCTACATCTTACAGGTAGGTAATTCAACATGAGGAATGGAGAGATGCAATGCAAGCCAGAGTTAAAAGCACTAAAAACACTTGGGAAATTAACTTTCTACCTCCAAGTAAGAAGGTTGTCAACTATAAATGGGTTCATAAATACAAGTTTAAAACTGATGGGAACCTTCAACGTTGTAAAATAAGGGCAATGGAAAAAGGCTTTACTCAGTAGGAATGCTTTAACTACACCGAGGCATTTTCTCCAGTGGTAAAGACAACCACCATCTAAGTTCTTCTAACCCTTGTAGCTTCAAAGAAATGACATTTACACTAGTTAGATATCAATAATATATTTTTACACGGAGAATTAAACAAGCAAGTTTATATGAAACCATTAATGGTTTGGAACTACCATACCTTGACATTTTCTGCCACCTCTGAAAAAGCCTCTATGAACTGAAATAAGCCTCTCGTAAGTTCATCTAGTCTCAATCCTATCATTCCATATTCACAAAGAAACTCCATAACGACTTCATTGTCCTACTAGTGTATGTTGAGGACATCTTATTGTCCAGTAACTCCCTCAATCTCATCCAATCCACCAAAAATTCCTAGACAATGCCTTGAAGATTAAAGACCTCAAGTCTGCCAAATATTTCCTAGGTCTCAAACTTGTCGGCTCTTCTTTTAGAATCAATCTTTGCCAACATAAATATACTCTTGACTTGCTTCAAGACTCCAGTTTTCTGTACTCCAAACCTGCTACCACGCGGATGGGCTCCGCTATGAGATTAACTACAGAAGTTCAAACCATTACCGACACCATAACTTACAGATGTCTAATAAGGAAACTGATTTATCTGACTATAACACAACCAAATATTTGCTTCACCGTACAACATCTTTCCCAGTTTATGTCTAACCCGACTACCTCATACATGCAAACTGCTCATCTGGTGCTTCATTATCTAAAAGGTTTGTCGGGCCAAAGGATCCTATTTCATGGCAATTCCCCTATTTAGCTTCAAGCTTTCTCTAATTCAAATTAGGATACCTGCCTTGACTCCATAAAGTCAATCATTAGCTACTACATCTTCTTAGGGAGCTCCCTGATTTTTTGGAATTTGAAAAAGTAAGCCACTATCTCCCGAAGATTTTCTAAAGTCGAATACCATGCCTTTGCCACCACGTTGTATGAACTCCAGTGGATCTCCTGTATCCTTCGCGACCTTGAAATCAACCACCCATAATTGGCTTACCCTACTGTGAAAACCAGTCTACAATCTACATCACTAAAAATCTTATCTTAAATGGGCAGACGAAACACATCGAACTCAACTGTCATCTAGTTCAGGAAGGGGTTCAATATGATGTCATCCACCTTCTCCCAGTCTTAGGGAAAATCATAAGACTATGTATTTTATCAATTTTATAGATGACTATACTCAGTATAGTCACATCTATTTGATTTCTCACAAATCAAAAGCATTTGATTGCTTTAAAAAGTATATGAATTTGGTGAAAATCAATCATTTTAGAAAATAAAAAAATATTAAAGACTAATTAAGGACAAGAATACATGTTTGATAAGTTTAAAATGTTATGTGATAAAAATGAATAGAAAGATACTAGAATATTCCTCGAACCTTAAAATAAAATGGCATCATCAAAAAATGAAAAAAAAACATTATTAAAAATAACTAGGTCTATTATGATAAAGGTAAGTTTACTAATCACCTTTTGGGGTGATACGCCACTAACAACAATTTATATATTTAATGAGTTGTCCACAAAATCGGTTACATGCGCTCCATATGAGTTGTGGATAAGTATAAAATCTTATATGTCAAACTTAAAGCCTTGGTGTTGGGCCACCTTTGTTCACAATCTCTCTCATAAATATGGAATAATAAGTCCTAGAGGGAAGAAGAGTATCTTTGTTAAATACTTCAAACACTTAAAAGAGTATATGTTCATAAGTAAACAACATAATAAAGAATAACTGCATTTAAATCACGAAATGTTACATTTATAAAAAATGATTTTTTCAAGTTAGGGAAAAATAATTAAAAACCTATCCTTATATAAGACACTTGATCAAAATGATTCTATTATGAAGAATTAAGTAACTGAACTTCATCTGAGTTAGAGTAATATAGAAAATGAATAATTTATTAAAGATCAATTCACGTTACTACTCAGTGAAAGTTTACTTATAGTGTCTCATTGAAGTGGAGATAATCATGACATTAATGAATTTGTTTCTTATGAACCCTAATTATGTTAAGTTAAACGCTAATTATGTCAAGATAATCCTGAAATGGTTTCCTAATGTTGTTTTCTAAACTAAAGGAGAAATTCACATGATTATCCCACAATAAGAAGATGAACTAAAGAATTTAAATAAACCTCTTACTAACCTTGATAAAGAAAGTGGATAAAAGTAATGAAGAACGAGATAGCTTCTTTAAACTCTAATCAAGTATAAAACTTGGTTAATCTCTAAAGGGTGAAAAATAATTGAGAACCAAAAAAGAAAAAGGATGATGGTAGCATCAAAAGATAAAAACATGCTTTATAATTAAAGGATATACATAATAAAAAGGACTTGATTATGAAGAAATATTTTTACCTATTGTGATGTTTGCTTCAATTTATCTTATTTTGGCTATAATAGTCAATATAAATATTGAATTACATCAAAGGAAGTAAAGACTACTTTTTAAATAGAGCACTAAAGGAAGAAATCAGTATGAAACAACCAATAGGTTTTATTAAGGCAAATTAATAACGTAAAGTATGTCAATTATTGAAATCAATTTATTATTTGAAGCAATCTTTAAAGTAAATGGTGCATTCATTTGTAATACAATCATTTCATATGATTTTAATATGATCAATGAGGAACATTATATTTACATTAAAAGAGCTAAAGATAAATTTACAATTTTATCTTTGTATGTGGATGACATTTTAATTATTCATAATTATTATGTTTTTTTTTTAAGAAAATCAAAGATTGGTTTTCATTTAAATTTGAAATGAAAGCTATGAGAGAAGCTGCATACATTCTTAAATTTAAGACTTCATCAAATCATTCAAAGAAATTATTGTCACTTTATCTAACGACATATATTTAAGAGATACCTAAATGATTTTTTATGCAATATTATAAATCCATTGATAATCCTATATCTAAAGATGAAGGCCTTAGTAAGAACTTTTTTCCATCAATGCCATAAAAAAGGGAACAAAGAGAAAAAGCTCTTTATTTTAGTACAATTGGAAGTCTTATGTATATAATGATGGATATAAGATCAAATATTTATTATAATAGTAGAATAGTGAGTAAATATTAGTCCAATCCAAGGCAAGCACATTTAAAAAATAATAAAGAGAATAATGAGGTATTTAAAAGGTACTGCTGATTATGCATTGTATTGGTAAGCATCGATATATATATATACATATATAGTTATATAAATGTAGATTGAGGAGAAGATTTAGATTAATGAAATTCTACCCTAAGTTTTATTTTCTTACTTAACAATAATGTAGTATAATGAAAAAATAACAATCAATCTTGCATTATGTTATCCATAATGAAAACCGAATTCATAAGGTCTTTGGTTGCAGTACAAAAAGCTAAATGACTTAAAAAAGTTCTTGGTTAACTAAGGAATTATTAAAAGCAATAGTGATCTAGTGACAATCAATTATGATAATTAAGTAGTGATTACTTAAATTATAGATCCTAAATATCTCAATAAAAACACATTATAGATCCCAAATGTCATAGTAAAACCAAGCATATAGATATTAAATATAATTATATGAAAGGCATAATTATATAAGGAGAAGTGAAAATGAAATATGTATCTACATGAGATACGATGACTAACCCAATTATAAAATCAATTTTCTGTGACATATACATTGGACATGTGAAACCACCGAGTTTACATAGATATTGAATTATAACTGATTAGAATTTCTAAATATGTGTTCATTTATTATATTATTATGTTTAAATGTTAAATGATTGTTGAGATCAAATGGCAATGTGTCATTGCTTTGAGAAATATGTTTACTTTAAATGAATTAATTTTGTATAACTTAAAAGTATATGTTGGATAGATAAGAGATTAGTATTCTCATACAGATAATCACTTTTAATATTTTTAATAACTAGAGATAAGGCAAGTTTAAGATTTATTATTTAGGTGATAATTGAAAGTAAAACTTAAACTATTATTGCCTTCCTAGATAAAAAGATAAAAGAAAATTAGTTAAGAGTAATTAAATGGTCATTATATATGTCTTAAATTTTTTAGATGTTAGTTATAAAAAAATTAACATTTTAGAATAGATAAGTGAATTCAAGTTAAACATTGAGTATGTTTGAACTAACATTCATACGATATTTCTTGAATGAAAAACATTTTATGTTAAAAGAAATTAAGTTAATATCATAACACGTGACTTGTACTATATATATATATATATATATAATCAACCACAAAGGAGATTAATGTCAGTTTTAAAATCTCAACTTACATTATGTGAGACCTTTGATGTTACAAAGAATCTCATCATATACCCTTATAACTCTTATCCAATTCTTGATAATTGAGTTTAAGGTTTTCTACTTTAAAATATTAGTAAAAGATCAAGTATGTTGTGATTATATGGAATAAGTATAGGAAAGCAAATTAAATTAAATTTTAAAAAATTAAAAATAGAGGAAGGTTATTTTTCATTGATGACTCACATGAATAATATTCAAAGATTGCCACAGTCTCTTAAGTGAGAATTGAATAAAGTAATAATACAATGGAATGAATAAGATCAAAGGAGAGTAAAAACGTGAAATATAACTTAGGATATAACATACTAAATTTACTCAAATGATTGATTCGTTAGTCAAGACGTCATATATTGATAACAGATATATAATAATAAGTTTTCATCGTATACTGGTCACACATGTTACTGAATGAGTATGAGAACGATTAGAATTCTAATTGAATAATTTTATTATGTGTGAGTAAGAGATGATACAAATTCTAATCCACCTATAATAAGATTGGATTAAAAGATGATGACTTTTCAATTTGAATTGAAAAGTTCCATTATTTGAATTTATATATAAAAACATGTGAATTCAAATAAAAAGAAGGGTTAAAATCACTCAACACTTATGTGATTTAGTAAACTATCAGTTGGGTCCTTATAATTTCAAAATTATCAAATAAGTCCATAAAATTTTAAATTATTTTTATTTGTTAGTCCTTCGTTAATTTTGTCCTTTATAGACATCACATTTTAGACCTACTATGTGATACTGGACTAATGAATAAAACTAGTTTGAAACCTTAGAAATCTATTTAATAGTTTACCAAATCATAAGAATCTAATTGATAATTTATTAAATTATAAGAACGTAATTGATAGTTTACCGAATTACAAGGATCTAAATGATTTTAAACTTAACTAATGAATTATTTTGATAATTAAAATAAAATTTTAGTAACTAAATGATTGCATTTTTAAATATTATATTAGTTACATAAAGTATAAAAAAATTTGAGTTAAAATTTAAAAAATAAAAAAACATAAAAACTATTTTATCTTTTACAAGTTCAATATATATAATATTAGATATATGTGAGAGTAAGCTAAACGTATTTATCGTATGAATAACACATTATTAAATATTTTAAGTTGATAAATTTTTTTGGATGATAATATTTGATTTTTATATGATTTTATATGACCTTAAAAGATTTTTATATTAAGTTCCAATGGGATATAAATAAAATAGGTTAGAACTTATTTGTATTTAAAATTTTACTCAAACTAGTGCGAAGCATTTGTAAAATTGGTTATATAGAAAATTTTAACTATATTTAAAACTTTATAAGGAATATAAGAAAACAACTTTCATAAGAAAAAGCGAAAAAGTAAATTATATTTAAATTCAACTCAAGACATTAATTTAGTTCGAATTAAATAAAAAATTTTAAAGTCAATCGAATTAATTTTTATGTAAAACCAATTATTTTAATCATGTTTAAATAAATTTAAAATTGAGATTTAAATATTTAAATTTAAATAAGATTCAATTTATTTTTTATATTTAATTAGAATTAAATATCTAAACCAAATTATTATCAACATAAAAAATTTATTAACTTAAAACAATTAGTACTATATTATTTGCATGATAAATATATTTGTATTACTCTTATATATATACAATACTATAGATATTGAATTTGTAAAAGATAACCAATTTTTTGATTTATTTTATTTATTAAATTTTAATTTAAAATTTTTGTATACTTTATTAAAAGGACACAATATTTACACTATATATTTTTAATTATTAAAATTTTTATTTTAATTATCAAAATAATTCAACAGTTGAATTTAAAATTATTTATGTCCTTATAATTTGATAAACTATCAATTAGATCCTGTACTTTGATAAACTATCAAATAAATCCTTAAGATTTTAAATTATTTTCACCTATTGGTTAAGTACCACATCACATTTTCAGAATGTGCCACATGAGTCTACCACATAGACATGTCGTTAATCTACGTAAAATAAAATTGACAAATGACTAATGAATGAAAGTAATTTGAAACTTTAGGTATCTATTTAATAATTTTAAAATTACAAGAGTCTAATTAATAATTTACTAAACTATATGAGTGTTGGATGATTTCAACCCTAAAAAGAAATAAGTGTTCATAAAAACATAATTTTTTTCTTCATTTAGAAGAATGAGATATTGAAATGGATGCGTGAGAATTTTTTAACCTATCAAATATAAGAATAATTTGTAAGTATGATAAATTTTAAATGATTCATGTTTAATAAAAAGATCCTAGTTTAAACTTTTTCTATCAACTTGCATCAACTTCGCTTGAACTACCAAATACTCAACTTGGTTTACGCGAAAAGAACACTTGAAAAAGCCTAACAAATAGTTGGTTAAAAGTTCTTTTCCTTTTCCCTTTGTTTTTTCGTTGTTTTGTGTTTTTTGAACTGAAGTGTTTTCATGATCTGGGTTGGCTCTCGTTCGTTTGGCCGATTTCATACAACCTAAGGCCGTGGAATAAATATCGTATTGGTATTAATATTGAATTGATCTTGAAAACGATATTGTACCAGTACTGATTAATATTGGTACCGTTTTAAATAATTATTTAAAATTATAAATTAATTTTTAAATTTTATAAAATTTACAAAATAGTTTATAAATATATTATATTATATAATTTTAACTTAATTTTAAACTAAAAAATCATAATACAAAAATTTTCTTTAAAAATAATTTTTTTAAAAATTAAATTAATTTTTTTATTTTTTTAAATACTGATTAATATTTAAATTTAATACTAATTTTTTAAATTTCATACTATTTTTCTGTGAATAATACGTGTATTGATCCGATACAAAATTTGACACACTGAGAAGCGTACGATGTTCAGACCGAACATTGAAACTGTAAGTGGGAGGAGATACAGTGCTCCTTACCTAGTAATCATTGTCAATGGTTTGAGGAATAAGAGAATAAAAATTGGCTTTATCCAAACCTTACTTGGAAGTGACGTACTCTCATTATGTTTCTCAATTCAACGTTTACTTTTTGATTGATCACTGGCTGTGGTCGTTATTTTTAGGTGAATGATACAAAACGATCAACTAGTTTGCCTAAGCAAGGGAACTTAGCAAACTGAAGTAACTTCGGGTACAACCTCGTCACAAACATAACAACAGAAGTGTAAACATAATAAGGGAAGAAAAGAAGTGAGCGACTTATTTCGTTTTCTGTTTCTTCTAGTACTTCCATGATCCAGAGCTGAATCGAGCACGCAGATACTCTACCATCTTCTCCTTGGGAGGAATATTGTTCTTGACAACGTTGCAACTAACAAACTCATCGATCCAACTGCATAGAACTGGGAACTTCTCCTTTGTCACCAACTCAACACCCGCAGCTTCTTGAATGACTTCGACCCACCAATGGGCTATGCGGTTTGCAGTCAGGTCCACAAGCCCAATCCTCTCTCCACCGAAGAACTTCTTGCCTTTTAGCTCATTTTCCAGTGTTTTCAGGTGCTGACGTGCCTCTTCCATGGCCTTTTCTCGTTCTTCCCCTTTGCCCCAAGCAGCTTGCCAAATTGCAGGACCACACTATGGACCATGACAGTGAAACTAGTTCATATATATATAACTTGCAAGAGCTTCATAAGACTGAGGAGAGGGTGTTAGTATTTTACCTTCTCGTCAATGAACTTAGCCCAGAATCGAGCTCTGGCTCTCTCGTAAGGATCCTGAGGCAAGATGGGGTTGTTTTTCCAAGTCTCGTCAATATATTCAAGAATAACAAGTGACTCGGCTATTGGTTTGCCATTATGAACAAGCACAGGGACTTTCTTGTGAACAGGGTTGAGTTTCAAAAGCAGTTCACTCTTGTTTGCCAGATCTTCTTCTATGTATTCGTATTCTACACCTTTCAGTTCAAGAGCCATTTGGATTCTGCGAACAAAAGGGCTTGCCCAAAGCCCAAACAGCTTCACTTCAGCCATGGTAATGCTTCTTACAACCTTCTCTTATTGTTTATGCAGTGGTTAAAACCTTTTTATAATGAAAATGGTTGGGATTTCTTAGCAGACAAGCATGGGATTTGGTGCTTTGGTCAACGGCAGCAGTTAGGAGCTGTCAATGCGTATCTCTCAAATTCATTGGAAAGTTCAATGTTTCAGATCCGAAGGCATCACTTCCACTTTTTTTCTTTTGCGGTAGGAGAAGACTAGACAAATTGTTAAACGCATGGCAGGACGTCATCAAAATATTGGACCTCCAGTGGGAACTTGCAACGTAACACCCCTAACTAGAGTCATTGGTGTGGGTGACTAGAGTGAAGGGGTTTATTGGTTTCGCTCAGTGGCTCACACAATGCTAGTATATCGTACTACTAGAATAAACTCTTATTAATTATCATATCGATGACTTGGACATCCATCCCATGTCGTACTACTAGAATAAACTCTTATTAATTATCATATCGATAACTTGGACATCCATCCCGACAACTAGTTTCTTTTATTTATGAAGTTAGTCGTATTGATTGCAAAGTATTATTTTTCGTACCGTACCGGCTGGTACGAGTCGGTACGTACCGTATCGGTCGGAAAACGGTACGAAAATGGTGAAATCGGTACCGGATTCAAATATCGGTCTGTACCGGTGGTACCGGTCGGTACCGGTGGTACCGGTCGGTACCGGTCAATACCGGCCGATACCGGTCACCGAAAAAAAATAATTAAAAAAAAATTAATTTTTTTTAAAAAAATTTTTTAAAGAAAAATTTTATGTTTTGGTCTTTTTAATTTTAAAGTTATGTTAAAAATTACATAATATAATACATTTATAATTTTT
>JAOXYD010000004.1:18343946-18356428 GCA_028565735.1 Pinacopodium congolense | reverse complement strand
ATGTTATATTTTTGTATTGAATTTTGTGTATTTTTATAGATTTTTGTGTTGTCTGTCTTGATTTATGTGCTGTATTAGAGTTTTTTTTCGATTTCTATGATGTTTTTTATTAATTTTTGTAATTAAAAAATCTGAAAACTAAATCTAAAATCAAAAACCTTAGATTCTTGTTTATATTATTCTTTAAAGAAATTTTTTTATTGCATTCATTTTTTTTATTTGATCTCAATCATAAAATTCTTCAATACTTAAATATATAAGAGGTTGTTTGGTATAATTTTTTATTTGTATTTTTTAATTGCAAAATTGAAAAAATAATATATAAACAAAACACAAAAATATATAAAATAATAATAAAAATGTTAAAAATACATAAAAATCAAAATAAAAACAAAAAGTTGAATCTTACGTGCACTAAAAAAAGGCCTTACTTCCGGCTGTTAGCTGTTTTATTTCATCTATGGTTTCTGATGCAAGTCTACTGCATTTACGTTTTGCGTACTTAAACTTGGTCCTAAGGCGTACTAAATAGCTCGAGGAACTCAGAATACCATAAAAAGCTCGTTTGTTGAAAGATGTATATTTCAATCCTCAAGTGCAAAAGTAAATAGCAAGAGGAATATATAAATGATGGTTAAAGGTATGAACTGTGCCTATCATTTTACAAAAAATTTAATCTATTTCCTGTTGTTATATATACTATTATGTTATATTTCAATATTTTTTAAATTTCATTAATAACACCTTAAATTTCAAAAGAGTTAAGTTCTTATTAATTCATAATTAAAAATTATTATTTCAATTTAATTGAATAATGTAAATCCATCTTGACGTTGATTAAAAGTGTAAGTTACATATCAATATTTCACAAAATGTCTAAATAAATTTATGTTCTTTTTTTATCACTTTAATACCTTATTCAAGATACAATAAACAATATTTTAAACATTATTAGAATATAAAATAGTATTTGAACTCACATTTAACCTACAGTACTTATTAACTTTTGGAGTATATTGCGCAACTTGCGGCCTCCTGGTTTCCAGTACGAGTCAAGACAAATACACTCTTTTATCATCTCTCTATCATCACACTGCAGCTACTGACAGCCAACCAAAATTTAAGATTTTGTCATTCTTTGACTCTTTGTTTCTTTGGTTTTCTCAGCAAATCCAGGAAATAATGTTGCTGGTAGTTATAACAGTCAATCAGAATGTAATTATGAGTAATACGGATAAAATTATAATAAATTATGATAATAATTTCAATTTACAATTATAATAATGTGATTGTATTGTTGCTTCAGTACTTCAAATGTAGTCTCATTTCAAGAACAAGAAAATACAGTGATGAAGGGAGCCAATGTTAAGAGATGAGTCGTTTACACGACTTCCATGGTCCTTTTTTTTCACTTTATTTGTGTAATTTAATGAACTTGCTATTATTAATGGAGACTTTTTATCATTGAGGAGCCTTGTTTAAGCAAAAGCTATGCTTTTCTCTTTATTGTTTCCTTAAGATGAGCTTCAAATAATGAGGTCATCGAGGGGAGCCTTCCCCTGTCACTTTCATGTCATGAGCCTTAGCAAGTTTCAGTAATCATGGCTAAGCTTCTTTCCAAACTTGTTATAAGTAAAATGAAGGCCTCCTCCACAAGTTAAAAGGAAAGTATATTCATCTTTCTTCACCCATTGCCCCACAGGTTTAGACATGGTTGACGCCTTATGGTATTATGGATAGAGCTTTCACCCACCAAAATGAAACAGAAACAGCCCAACATCAAGGACAACAGCAGCATTGCCTGTTCAAACTTCGTGTGCCACGAGTAAAGTTCAGGACTTTCAATACCCTCAACGCATTTGCTTTGTGGGATTTCTGGGTCTCGAAATCTCTGCGATACTTGCGTGACAAAGCTCGTTTACCAAATGGATGCTTGAAAGGGTTGGAGTTTCATGGTATGGTAGTGAACAACTCTGTTTTTTATGACTCACCTGGGTTCCTGGAAGAAGAGATTGAGTTGAAGAACTTGATGGAGAGCAGTGATGAAACTACTGAAAAGAAAAATGCAACCTTTGATGACATCGTAGGTGAAATGCAGACTCTTAGAGACTTGACTGAAGAGAAGGGTAGAGAAAGTAGTTCAAGCTCTGATTTTTTGACATCTGAAGCTACAGGGCGCGAGGAACAGAGTCATAGTAGCTCCGAGGAGGACTCATCTTCCCCTCCTTCGTTGGGTTGGCCTATTCAGAAGGAAGAATCTCCTAATTGTACCAGTAATAAGGGTGCAACTGGCAGTGGAGAGAAACCCCGTTTGGATGAAATGAAGATAGAGAAACAAGCCTCTTCAATCTCAGGTAATGCTCGCATCTTCGATATGTGTATGTGGTTATGCTTAAAAGAAACAAATTTTCATGGAGCACATTGTTCATGGTGTTGTAGAGATGAATATGATGAAGGAAAGGTTTGCAAAATTGTTGCTTGGAGAAGATATGTCAGGTTCTGGCAATGGGGTTAGCACAGCATTGGCTATTTCAAATGCCATCACTAATCTATGTGGTATGCTAGCCACCTGTTTCATTCAGCAATCTTAGTTTTTGTTTATGCTTCGAGATCGGAGTTCAATTCTGCAATTATTTTGCCTTTTCTATTTTGGTTTCTGTAGCTACTATATTTGGACAACTATGGAGATTGGAACCTCTGCTACCTGAGAAGAAAGTGATGTGGCGTAGAGAGATGGAATGGCTTGTATGTGTCAGTGAGCACATTGTTGAATTGATACCTTCTTGGCAGACATTTCCAGATGGATCCAAACTTGAGGTACACTTGGTTTTCTTCCTTTTTTTTTTTTTTTCTTTTGGGTTGTGCCTGTTCTTGTGGACTTGTACACTCTCCGTACGTGTTGCTTCGTTTCTTCAGCATTTACTGGAAATCTCCCTATAAGTTCAGTGCCAGAATTTTAGCAAACTCTACCAATTTGAATGTCCAATCTAGGCAGATTTGCACTATTCATTCTGTGATTTTCTACCTTTGATTACATTTAGGGGTTCAGTTGCTGTAGTCTGAGATTAAACTCCTAGAAAATTTTTCAAAAATAGCAAGCGACTACTCGTTACAGACAAATTGCGTGTAAAATATTTCTGGCAAGAATCAGGGGATGATTTAATTCTTTTATGGCAAAGATGATTGAATGATCTGTCCAGTTTCTCACTGCCCTTCTATGCTTTTCTTCAGGTCATGACTTGCAGACCAAGAGCAGATCTTTACGTAAATCTCCCAGCTCTGCGCAAATTGGATAACATGCTTCTTGTAAGTTGCCGGATAATTAGTTGGTTCACATAATTCTTAAATTTTTATGATGTCACCGACGTGTGATGCCTTTTTTCTTTGGCAGGAAATATTGGAGAGTTTTGAGCATAAAGAGTTCTGGTATGTAGACCAAGGGATTCTAGCCCCAGAAGCTGATGGTTCATCTTCATTTCGAAGATCCCTTCAACGCCAAGAGGAGAAGTGGTGGCTGCCAATGCCTCGAGTCCTTCCTGTTGGTCTCAGTGAGAACTCAAGAAAGCATTTGCAGCACAAACGGGACTGTACAAATCAAATTCTGAAAGCTGCCATGGCTATCAACAGTGCTACCTTAGCTGATATGGAAGTTCCTGAGTCCTATCGGGATTCCCTTCCAAAGGTATTTACTGAGAGCTATTCTGTAAGAGACTTGACAGAATAAAAAATGAACTCTTATTAATGGCTTTTGCTCCAACCTTGGTTTCAGAATGGAAGAGCAAGCTTAGGAGATTTTATCTACCGCTACATTTCTTCGGAACAGTTTTCACCAGAATGTTTACTCGCTTGCATTGATCTAACTTCTGAGCATCAAGCTATAGAACTTGCCAACAGAATAGAGGCCTCCATCTATTTGTGGCACAAAAGAACTAACCTGAAGCCTACTAATAGCACAACTCGTTCCAGTTCGAAGTCTTCATGGGAATTGGTTAAGGAGATGATGGTTGATGCAGACAAGAGGGAATTGCTTGCTGCTCGAGCAGAAAGCCTGCTACTTTGTTTGAAGCAGAGGTTCCCTGGTCTTCCTCAGACAACCTTGGACATGAGTAAAATCCAGTACAACAAGGTTTACATTCTTCCTCTGGTGAAACATTTCTGTCATTTAATATCACACTTGCTAAACTGAGTTTACGATCTTATCAGGATGTTGGGAAATCCATTTTGGAGAGCTACTCCAGGGTGTTGGAGAGCTTGGCTTTCAACATAATTGCTCGTATAGACGATCTGCTCCATGTGGATGATTTGGCAAAGCATTCAGATGAATTCTTATCCATCTCTAATGTCAGTGTCATTGCTCAAAGAGGTGTTTCAATTCCGTACTTGCAGCCAGTCTCGAACACTTCATATAAGACGGCATTTGCAACACCGAACTTCTCGCCAGGCCATCGGATTAGTCCCAGTAAGGCAGATAGATCGCCTTTCATAACCGGTGGAAAAATTCCTGGGCAAGGTTTGCATGTAAAAAGGGCCTTGGCTGATTATGTCAGCATTGATACAAAAGGAAAAGGCTGTGGAAATCCAAATGAGGTGAAAGATAACACAATTGCAAAAGCTTCCATTTCTACAAATGAAGTTGAATACTTCAATTCGGAATGCAAGAAAGAAGCAATCAGCTCTATTTGCTCACTTCAGGATTTGAATATAGAGAAATAGAGACAAGATTTTTATGTTACCAGCAACGATCTGGTCTGTCATTACATGTTTTAGGCAGCATAGGAGGATTTAATTGATCCATGTTATTAGCATATTGTAACAAGGCATATGTAAGGAGAATGAGTTGATTATCTTCATTACATCATCAATCGTGTTCTGTTCCATGGAAGTCTCCCTAGAAAAGCAAAAAATGGGGCATTCCGAGAATTGAACTCGGGACCTCTCGCACCCTAAGCGAGAATCATACCACTAGACCAAATGCCCTGTGATGGTACCGTTGCACTGTAAAAAAATTGAGAAATTACTGCTTAACGAGATATTTGATAACGGGGGATTATTGATAATAAAATAGAATACAATATACTGGTGAGAATTCCACTGTGTTAGATTAAATGTTCAATGCATTAGATTATATTGGAGTCAGATTAGAGATACTATGCACATGGAGTAAAAGATCCTACTACCAAGGGGAGTTGGTAAATTTATCTGATTACATAATAAAATAACTTCTCGTGGGATACACGTTTCCACAGAGTGGAAGCTTGACTGGGGAAGGCCCTATGTATGTTCTTAATGGTGGCTATGGAATTCTAAAGAAAAACTGAGGTGTCATGATAATCTGCTGCCAAGATTAAGCTGTGCCAATGGAGATTCTAACATCTGGAATATTAGTGGAGACAACATTATGGGACTAAAAATAACTGATTATTAACAGTATCCTTTTGTTCTAGTGGTAGCTCCAATTGATTAGTGACGAAGAGAGCACAACACAAGCACCATAGGAATCCATTTTTTATCAGTATAAAAAGCTACCCATTTGAGCTTTTATGCATTCCAAGCTAGAAAACTACTCGTATTGTGTTACAGAGATAATAAAAATGGAGTGTTTAACCAAATTGATGTGCCTGGTGGGTATGCTTCTGCTTGTTGTCAGCAGTTTTGATCAGGCAAATGGAGCTGGGGAGTGTGGAAGATCAACAACACCAGACAGTGAAGCAATGAAGCTTGTTCCATGTGCTCCGGCTGCACAGGACCCGGACGCTGCCGTGACCGACAGTTGCTGCACTCAGGTGAAGAGAATAGGACAGAATCCGAGCTGCCTCTGTGCTGTAATGCTTTCAAACATGGCCAAAGCCGCAGGAATCAAGCCTGAAATCGCCATTACTATTCCCAAAAGATGCAACATCGCTAATCGTCCAGTGGGCTACAAGTGTGGAGGTCAGTCTATATGATCGTATATTTGTTTCATTGCTTCGTGGATTAAGTACTAACTGGGATTCTCATCATATAATTTTGCAGCTTACACTGTTCCATAATGGGATATCAAGTTAGAGTGGAAATCCATGGCTTCCATGGATAGAGTATGAAGCAAACTAAAAAGCTTTCAGCTACTATGTACTTGTCTATTCTAGTATTGTTAATAAAAGCTCTGAGCTGCAATATGATATCCTGTAAAAAGCTTTAAAATCAGTGTGAATTTGCGTTTTATTTAATTTTCTTCTGGGAATTCGCTGAGATTTTACCAGACATAACTGAAAAATTACAAACTTTAGTGACGTGGCCACACGAGACAGATTCATCGAAACATCAAAATCTGACCCGAAAGGTGTTTAAAAAATGTGGCTGCAGAATCTTTGTCCTCAGCTTAGGATATTTATACGTAAT
This sequence comes from Pinacopodium congolense, assembly GCA_028565735.1. Lineage (NCBI taxonomy): Eukaryota > Viridiplantae > Streptophyta > Magnoliopsida > Malpighiales > Erythroxylaceae > Pinacopodium > Pinacopodium congolense. Next base: position 18,350,050 of record JAOXYD010000004.1, on the reverse strand, counting down.
AGCCAGTCTTTAAGCAACCCTTGGAAAGGCATCCGCCCACAGATTCACTGACAAGGACTTAGTGAATTGGTGGGTCAAGTTCCTGTAGATAAGAATAAGCCATAGACGTTTGGTTTTTGAGTTCAGGATAAGGAATCGAAAGAACAGCTTGAAGACAAAAGAAAAAGCTTGGACAGGTGTAAAATAATTATGCCATTTTGGATTCCATGGCCTGAATTCGGATAATGTTACTTGGTTCCATATTTCTCATCCAAAAGTATATTCAAACGAAGCTCAAGCATCAATTTGATCAGAAATTATGTTCGAGCAATCTTTTGGAAACGTTTTCAGGGACGGGCCAGAAGGACCTGCAGAAGCTAAAATGTATACGAATTTTTTTAAGACGATTCAATCGATTAATAAACCACGTTCCAAACTCATCCCCGAAGTGAAACCCCACTGCAAGAGCCATCAAGAAAGTTCGTGGTGGTAGCAGACCCTAGTTATCCCATGTGCTTCTCGAGAATGACGAGTTGATATCGCTCCACGTTGCCAAGTTCATGGATGAACACGTTTACGTTCCTTGGAAGGTCTGGTGCTTCTCACATCTATATGACTGCCTGGGGGCGGTGGTGACCAAATCCATAGGAGTTGTTTTTCTTATCGTCGGACATGTTATTAGTGTAATTCCATGATCATATTCCAGGATTATTTCACGTAATCTGCATATGAAAGTCTCATAAGATTACAACAAATTTTTCTTTGCATGTGTTATGACAGGATTCATGAGAAATCTGTTTTTTGTTCCTGAAAAGCCGTTCATCTTGATCATAAGAAAGTTCCATCTTGAATCTATATTCTTATGGAAGCAAGCTTTCCTAATCATCCTACGTTTCAAACAGTTCCAGTCATAGAGGAGATCAGGAGGTTCAGGAACAGGGAGGTTCACAGCAGAATTATTGATTGAGAGAAGTGCAGAAAAATGATCAAAATGCAGGCTTGGATGCTGCCGCCATATTCCAAGTACAGAAAAATGATTGAGAAAAGGCATGGATTAGAAGAAGCAAAATTCATCATCTTGGATGATGCCATATTCCAATGGTGTATAAATTGCAGACACTAAGCAGATATTGAAACAGATAGCGTAAATCTTAAAATATCAGAAAGCATCAATTGATTAGTAATCAAGTCCTCAATGACACTTAAAACACAAGATAAAGTTCAACATCTTTTACAATAAAATTTACACAAAAGAAGCACTAAAAAAGAGGTGCATAATGGTTTTTCCAGCCAGCTGCTACTACTGCTATTTCCTATCTTCATCCAACAAAAGATAGATACTACTTCCCTATGCCAGTACTATACCTGCAAGGCACAGACTCTGGAATTAGTAACATAAGAAAGGGATTAAAGTTAAACACGTTCTTAAATTAAAAAAAATACGAGGCATAGATAACCCGAATTGCTGGTTGAATCTGCGAACAAGATCTAGTTCTACGGCTAAGCCAGAATAACGAATTCTAGTTAGTCCATTCACAGAAGCTTCAACATTATTACAACCATTCATTTTTTTAAGGATACGCTCAAAAATTCAATACCTAAATGCGTATATTCCATTGCAGGTGAAACCTTAGTAATAGAGAGACCCTGCAGGAAGAAAACAGAAAGTGATAAGTCCTTTTTCGATAATGCCTTATCCAGAGAAAGAGTAACCAAAAAGGAGCATACCCTGCCACCAGTTTCCTCTTGAAGCACTTTCCGTATCGTCTTCTGTCCCATCCTTCGTGAACTGTTGATAGAACAAACTTGTTAGCAACATATTATTTTATGGAATTCATTAATGAAGTAAGATCTTAGCATCTCATTTCCCGATCTTCACGAATTTATGACCTCTTTGTTATAAAAGAGATTGCAAGGATATGAAAACCTATTGCAAGATGGACTCACCACTGGATTCATACCAGAGGTCGGCGAGGTCTGTGGATGGTTATAGATATCTTGACCACCATAATAGATTGAAGAACTAAGGTGACATGGTTGTTGTACTCTTTGCTCCTGATAAATAGAACTCACATCTCTACTTGGTGTGCCCTGACTTTCTCCTTCATTACTCTTTGAGGTACCATCTGAGTATGTATATTTGAAAATAGGCAGAGTTAGACTGAACAAATTGAAAATCTATAGCAGTAATACACGTGTATATAAAACAGAACAGGAAAATTTGTTCAGAACACAGAAAATTTGAAGACAGAGAAAGCAATATACAATTACAATGGAATAGAACAAAGTACTTGAATTATAGCCGAAGGAAAACATAGGCAAGTCTATGGTTTTAATATACTAACCTTGAGTTCCATGTTTGGTGTTCCAAGCCTCGTTTGCAGGATCCTGCCTTCTCCCAGTCATTTCCTTTCCTACCACCTAAATAAGCACCAGGAATTAGAAATTAGAAACCAGTGAAGTTTCATAATTTGAAGCCATAAATGACTCGTGTAAATAATCTCAATTGTGAGAAAAGAATCAATCTTGGTCACTCTTGACAGTCTTTAAGATACGAAGTCTCATACATGGAATCCCAGTATAAAGATGACAGAAAAAATTCAAAATTGGAGTATCATAAACCTCGAGTGTTTGCCGATTACTGAATACAAAGCAGGCCATACTAGAATACCGGTGATTGAAAGAGCAACTCCGTTTGATTATATCACACGAAAGTTCGGTGAAAAAGAAACAAAACCCAGAAAGAAAAAACAGAAAGGCAAAGCATACCTTAGAAGACGGTGCAAAGATAGACCCAAAAATCCCGGGAGAAGCAGAGGGCTCCTTGGAACCAAACAATTCAGAAGTGAACGAAGCAGAGGAGCCCAGTTGGTTCTTCTTTCTATCCATTCTTAACACAGACCCTTTTCCTCTAAAACCTCTGTGTATCAATAAAATCGCACTACTGGGATCGTATATATAAACAAATGTCACTACGATGAGACCGACACCACCGTCAAGAAAATGGAGGAAAGATGACGACTTTCTTGAGGAAACAGAGGAAAAAAAAAAAGATATGAAACGATAAGAAGAAGTGAAGGAAACGAAAAGAATAGAAGAGAAGAGATGACACGTGAAGAGAGCGTTTATTTTGTAGAAGGAAATGAATCCAAAAACTGTCAATAACCCAAATTTACAAGGTCAAGACTTTGATGAAACTTGGAATCACATCAACAAAAACAGAGAGAGTCCAATATTACCAAACAATTTGATGTGATTTTTCTATTTCTCGCCGAACATCTCTCTCTTTCTCGTCGTCCTTCATCCTAGTCGACAGATCGCCACATGTTTGACACGTACAACTGATGGTTAATCCTAGTTCGATAACTACTTGAGAACCCACCAATGTTTTACTGCCGCGAGTTAGTTTAATGGATAACAATAACTACCACCAACCCTTTTTGAGTCATTTTCTTTACTGCTACACCCTTGAATCTTGACTTTTCTTTTGTTAGTTTCCTCTGTTTTTCTTTGGCCGTTTTTAGGTACAGTGAATGAGGTGATAGAGTTGGGGAACTCTAGTTACTAAACTTAACAAAAGAGGGAAACTTTTCGGACTTTGGAGGTTATGGTTATGACCTTATCTTGTTATCTTGTCGGACTAAAACATTGGTGGGACCTTTTGCAGAAAAGAAAGATAGAGTTTTTGAGATACAAACGGCGGTGGTACGATCATGCAACTTATGAAGGCCACCTACTTCTTGTACACGTGTACATTTGAAGGATTCACACAACTCGCATTTTATGTACTACTCACCTCTTATCCATAGTGTACAAATGGTAATTTTCACTAGGAAACGGCTTCTCCAGTCAAACCCAATAGAAAATATGAAAAATTCTAAATTTTTAAGAGGGCTGTCAATAAATCTATAAATAATTGGAGTTATATGAACTCTTTAAAATCTTCAATTAGGTTTTTTTTAATCATTTGTTGTATATAACTCATGTATACTAGTAAATTAGATAGATACTAAAATTTAGCGGAGCGGAATGAAGAGATAGCATTTACCTCTTTGGGACGTTTTCTCTGTTCTTTGTTAGAGTACGACTAGATAGGTTAGAGTTGTTCCCACGGTACGATATGATTCAAAAGAGAAAAAGTAAACAATGATATACAACAGCTTTATTTATATCTTTGTGCATTGACGTTGTGGTTTTATGTGAAAATAGAAAAGCAATGGTTGTCTAAAATAGGGCGGTTTAGGATGGATTTAAGTGCAAAAAAAAAAGAAAAAAAGAAAAAAAAGAAGGTATGTTTTTGTAATATATTATGTGAAATAAGATTTTTATAAAGTTTCATGTAATTTATTATTATTGAGAAATACGAAATTTATAACTACTTTTTTCAAGACGTAGATATCTATTAAATTTTATTATTCATTTATTCTCTTTTATCTTAATTTGTATTTTTTAATATTCTTAATTTTTTAAGGGCTATTTAGTTGAGTTGTTGATTGTAGTTTCTAATCGTTTTTTTATAATTTTTGTACTTTTTTCAGTTTTTATACTGTATTAATATGTTATTTTTATTAGTTTTTATACTTTTTTCATTTTTTGTGTTTAAAAAAATTCAATTAAACACGGCATAAATTTCTTGAAATCTTTAGTCAGAAATTAATCTCTTTTAATTAATCTTTTCCGTTGCAAAATTTTTTGTAATATTTCAATAATAAAAATTAATTTTAATTATTTTGTTTTAAGATAAAACCATCTTTATTGATTATATTTAGGATTTAATCTTTAAACGATCATTTCAAACTCTTAAAATATTTGATTCTTTTAATTTGGACCATTAAATAATTACTTTAATTAAATCAATTACTTAATTTTAAATCACTAACTTACTAATTAATATACAATTATTTTGACATTTCAAATATTTCTGTATTTGGATTTTTTAAATAATTATAATTGAATCATTAAGTTTCCAAATGATTTTTCTTAAATATTTACCATTTATAAAAGAAATATTGCAATCTATCTAATTTGGTCTACTAATTAGGTATAAGATTAGTGTACGATAATACGGGATTGAGTTGGGGTCCACAGGAAAGGGGAAGTGCAGTGCACACACAAGATAGGAAGACTTTAAGGAAGCGACAAATGGAGAGGCGGTGGAGTCGATGGCTCGAGCCACTGTGGGTCGCCGCATGTCCACGTGTCCAATTTTAAGCCACATGGTCTAGTCGCCATCCCAGACTAGGATGGATCAGTCAAGGTTCGTATCATGGATAATTTCAATTTCACCTCACCTGTTTTTTTATTGTCCTTAGTTTAAATTATATTTAATGTTTTTATGATAATTAAATGAATTAATTTTAGAAAACAATTGAATCTACGGTTAAAAAATTGATTGACTATTTAATCATATAAATTAATCAAGAGAAAAATTAGAAAAGACAAACTAACATAGATTGAATTATAATCATTTTAGATATAATGAAATAAAATTATGTCATATGAATATTTATGAAATTTTTTGATAATGTACTTCTTGATTTAATGTAACTTTCTACATTAATGCATTAGAGAGAGATTAATTAAAGTGCTCAGCATATTTCATTTTATTGTTATAAATTATATAAAAATTGGTGACGAATTTCTTTTCTCTCTCTTTAATTTTTTCTCTTTTTTTAAATCAAACTAATGATAATTATTAAGAAGGTATGTCTTGTTTTTGGATCTTTTTTCAGTAAATATTACAGTCATTTTTCTCTTTTTGATATTTTGAAATTTAGAGCAAGAGATAATATGTAATATTTTATTGAATAAAAATATCAAATATTTAAATATATTGATTCGCGAGTTAAGGTATCATGTTTCGTATCGTATCAGTCCATATGTATTTACCGGTCGAAAAATGATACGAAATTGTAAAAATTGGTATCGAATTTAAATATCCGTCGGTACCAGTCAGTACTGTTTGGTACCAGCTTGTACCAATCAATACCAGTTGGTACTAAAAAAAATTATTTTTATTTTTTAAAAATTTAAACTTTGATCTTTTTAAGTTTAAAATTAAGTTAAAAATTATATAATATAATATATTTATAGATTATTTTATAAATTTTATAAAATTTAAAAAT
>JAOXYD010000004.1:18313036-18329317 GCA_028565735.1 Pinacopodium congolense | reverse complement strand
AATTGATATGAAATTCAATAAAACAGACTTCTAGTTAAAGGAATTTATTTCCACCTTGATTCATGCAATTGATCATTTATGCAAAATTAATTCAACATATTTATAAATAAATTGGTTATAACTATTAAGAACAGATCTATAATAACCATCTTTCCTTACCTTGTATGGTAATCACGAACAGATTGAATAATTACTTCCTAATATAAAAAAATCTCAGAAGCAACTCCTAAGATTTAGCATTTCAGCAACCTTAAAATCTAAAAAGACCCAATTCTAACCAACAAACTCAATAGATAATTTATTGCAATCAGATTAATTAATTCCACGATATATATATTAAATTTCTTAACAAGAAAATAAAATTATGTCGATTGCCTCTTATTAAAATCAACAAACAATTACGGATTCATCGTTTTAATTGGCAATAGATTACTTCAAGATTATCAAATATATGCATCTATTCAATAAAACTCAAAACTATCATAAAACCACTAAATTCAGGAAATAATTTAATATCTATGCATGATTTAATTCAATAAAACCAATTCGATCTCACAATCGATGTAAAATCAAGGTTTCAATATATTCCTCCAACTAGAATAAATAAATTACTTACAAGCCATTAAAAAGAAAGAACAAATAAATATTATCTTACTGAAGAATTTTAGAAAAAGGATTTTCTCTAACAAACTCCAATAATGTCGACTTTGTTAGCTCCAGAAGATATCTTCCTCAATTGGCTAGTTGTCCCCTGTGTAAGGTCAAAGCTCACCACTTACTAACAAAACCAATCCAGCCACAATTCTTGACTCAAGTTTGTAGCCGTCTCTTCTCTCTATATGTGGAGCTCTTATGCCGTCAACTTTTTCAAGGGAACCGGGACTCTCTCCTTTTTTTCTATATGATGCAGCTGTCAACTCTCATCCAAAAGAAGCCAAGAAAGGTTTTTGGTCCATTCGGTCTTTTTATTTCTTTTGGGTCATGCGTGCGTCCTACTTGAGAGAAACTTCTCCCCCTTTTGATGTTTTAGTGCCCCCACCTCTTTGACTTTTAGGCTGCACTCCAATAAACACAAGTTGAGTCATTTGATGATTAGATGAAGGCTTACCAACATGTTGTATTTTAAGAGCTACTCCTCTCCCATTTGATGAAAGGATTCACTTCATTAAGCTTTAAACGCCTCTTGGTGGCGTCGTTTGAAGCTTTGCTTTGATTTAAAGCCGTCGGCCACTCTTAAGCTAAGGAAAACTGTACTTAAAACTCTCCAATCCAAGTCGTATTGGATGTGTTGCTCTCTAATGCTCTGCGTTTTGTAACTTTGCCGTGTCTCCTGCAGGAAAGCTCTACGTGATTTTTCATCCTCTCTTTACAATGCTTTTGTGCTACCGTTTTGTGTTGTCTTACGTCCTTAAATGCCAAGCTCTTTTCCTCTTTGTTGTGTCGATTTCTTATCTTGAGGCTGCTGACCTTTTCTGCTATAGTTCAGCTAATCCCTCGTGACTACCATGTCATCGTAGCTTCTTAAATTTCTTGAGCAATTCTTCTCTAATTTAGTCAATTTTATCTTTTTTTTCTGTAAAACCAATCCACATTTCCTAATCTCCAAAAACAATATAAAAACATCATAATCAAAACAATCTTTAGTCAATATGCTTAAAAAAATATTTCAAATTAATATGTAAATTAATAATCTATCATACTCTATCAAAAAAATACGTATCAATCCTAATTCCATTAGAGTTAACATATAAATCTTCACCATATTTTTTAATATTTTAATGAAACTTAGATTATCAAGAAATTAATAATTAAAAATCTATACTTAAATTTAACCTTGTACTCTCAAAACTAACTACAACCTACCTAAAAATGAGAAATCTAGATTTAAAACAATAAATACTAACACCTCAATTAACCCTATTATCTCATTTTCTTTAAGAAGTCATCAAATTATTTACGTTCTATCATACTTCTCAAATGTCTTTTTTATACCCAATTATTGTTTAACGAAAGTCACCAAGCAATGTTTATTAAACTCAGCTTAAATTCTTTTCTTTTTTTTTTTGACATTCCTAAAGTGATTATAACCATGTCACTTCCTAATCTAAAAGTTCCTTTTGTACCATTACATTTCAAAACACATCTGTTAAGAAAATACATGTAATTTCATCACGTTTCAAACTTATCGCATATAATATCCAATAATAATTTTACGTCTCCAATTCTTTTATAATTACGTAGTCCATCAATCAATGCAATGAAAGTATAAGTATTTATAGTCAAACCTTTGTACACCACCTAAACCTCAAAATAATAGTTTCCTAGGTATAATCACTCACTAAAAATCCTTATTAAAATAAATAAATTAAGTTTTCAACGTTTCTATTCCGTTTCAAAATATATGAGTTAACCTTCCTTATTATTACCTAGTCCATAATTTATATATCATAAGGAAATCTCCTAAATTTAGGCAAAGATACTACCAAAAAAAATTTATAATTCTCACTAAAAGAAAAATGATGATGATGATGTATAAATCTACCATACTCTGAACTCTTTCCTTTAACATACACACATGAATAATTATGGAATCATCTGGTTAAGACCTGCACTCGTATGATCAAGTATATTTTAAATGCAAATCATATTAACCAACATTTTCCTATTAGTCTCTAGCCAATAACTGCATCTTTAAACAGATCTATCATATTTTCCCTTTAAATGTAGACCCACTCTAACCACTTAATATAACACTCTCAAAATTATTTACGAAAATATCAATGGAAGTCTCCACAAGAAAAATATCCAAGCTTGATTAGCTATACCACTGGCCTACCTTTAAAATAGTAAAATCAATCTTACAAACTGAGGTTTATCGAATCAAATATATTTCCTTAAAATATCAATAGGTAAGGGATGGTATGCCAACTTAATAAGTATTTCATAATTACCTTTAATAAGTATTTTAATAATTGTTTAGGAAAATATACATATATATATGCCCATATTTGATACATTTCCAATATAAAATGATAACAAGACCATGATATGCAAAATATATTGTTCTATTTATCAATTCTAACAAATTTATGTTATTCCATTTATTAACACTCTATTTAACCTAGCAGACTATATCCAATGATTCACTAGCTTAAATCATCAAATTGCAACTCAAGGTATCTCGATACCACTCCAATACCTAACTACATGCATAAGACATTCTCAGGACTCAGGATGCCCTGATATCTGCTCTATGGATAAGTACCTAACCCTATCTCAATCTCATATCAAATCAATAAACAACAATCAAGGACTATTGAACATATCTTAACCTAGGTAAGCCATTTCTTTATTCCTTATTCCTAATCTATCAATCAATCTAATTCTCATTTGAGTTTCCTTTACTATCCATATTGCTAATCATAATCAATTACATATCTAAGTTTCAAATTCTCTAATCCAATAATGGAAATGCTCATGATTCAATAATGGAAATAGAAAACTTACAACTATCATAATGAATTTAATCAATTAACATAATTCTATAGTTCAAAACTATATAGAAGATTGTAGCAAAGTTCACTAATTTATTTATAAGGAAAATATAAGGTCAACTAATTAATCAATTAATCCAATGATAATTTACTCACATTTAATTAACAATTAATTCAATTTATGCTTTAGGAAAATACAACATCATAACAAAATTTACTAATTAATTAATATAAATAATCAAATAACTAAATAAAATTTCTAATATTTATTTAATCCACATCATTATCAAATCATAAGATTTTAAACCAATTAAAGTATTATAAGGGGTATAAAAGTATAAATCCTTACTCGGTCTCCTAAAGTCCAAATTCCTTAGATCGAATTGAATTCTTAACTACCAATCCATTGAAGATATATATAAAAGCCCAATAAGCCCAAGTAAATCAGTTTGGCCCAATTAAAGGAAGAAAATAAAGGTCTAAAATTAAATAAATATTAGAAATTTTATTTATAAATTCCTAAAATACCCTTACAAACACTTCAAATTTTACCTAAAAAGTCCTTCAAAACTTTTAAAATCACCAAAATGTCCTTATAACATAGATTTCTAAATCTGGCCTTACATTCTTAGCCTTTTTAGAATTTCTAGATACCCCTTTAAATTTCCTAAATTTCAATATACCCCCTCTAGATTCTTGCAATATACTAAAAACCCAACCTAAACTTCGTTTCTCTCTCACTCTCTACAACCTTCCGCTCTCTCTCTCTTCTTCTCCAATGACACCCTATTGTTATTGACAGTTCTCCTCTACTAAACATGACTTTCCTTGTTTTCTTATATTCTTCTCTCTCTTTCTTTACTTTACTCTCGCATTCCTTCTCCTTATCTTCTTCCTCTTCTCCATCCCTATCATCTTCTTCGACGCTACACTTGTTGCTGACCACTCTCACTTTCTCTCTTAGACTATCTCTTAATCTACCAACACATGCTTCTCTCTATCGGCCCTCAATGTAGCTAAGTTTCCTTACTCAACCATAACTATACCTATCATCGGACACTCAAAATCAGCAACCACATAAATTAGTTGAAAAGAAAGAAAAGAGCAACAAACGCTCACCACTAGTTAAAAAAATTATAGAATCTACCGACCTTACAATCTAGCTACTACCGTGTCTACTATAACATATTCCATTGATTCACTCCTTAATCTAGTCTTAAACTCACATATAAAACCAAATTAAATAGATTAATAATGACACTCACAGAAATTGAAAAGGAAAAGCTCTGATAATGAGACTTTTGTTACCTCTCACTCTCTTCTATTCCTCCCACTAAAATTACTCTCTTCAATTACGAAAACTACACTCAGAAACTTCAGTAAGTAAAAACCACGATGGTAGATACAACACCCCAACCAAATAAGTAATAAATTCCAGCTGGGAGATGGTTACTCAAGTGTTGTCTCTCACTAGTTTTCTGAAATTCCCCTTTTAATCATTTTTTTTCTAATGGTTGGCTTGAATTTTATTAAAATGGGCAAGCCAAGTCCAAAAATTCAGTAAGCTTTACAGTATTTCGGGGACTCAGGATATCCTGATACCACTCCGGTACCTAACCTCAGGTATAGGACATCCTCAAAACGTAAGATGCTCGAGCACGTACTTCACATATAAGCGCCTAACTCATATCAATCTCATATCACCAATCTCAATCACATATAACCATACACATTAATCTGTGACCATTAAACATATCCTGACTTAGGTAAGCTGTTACTTTATTACTTAATCTCAATCTGTCGAGCAATCTAATTATAATTTTAGTACCTTTAATAAACTAGCGTTAATAAATATCAATTTCACATCTTAGCCTTAATTGAACCAATCCTTAATATTCAAGCTCATGGTGCAATAATTTACAAATAAATACTCACAATTGTCATAATCAAACAAATTAATCAATATTTCAACAATTCACAATTAAATAGAAAATCATAACAATTTCTACTAAGTTATTGATAAATGAAAATACTTGATTAAAATATTAATCAAATAATTATATCAAATATTGTCCACATTAATCAACAATCCAAAATCACAATTTAAAAAAAAACACTAAACTGAAAAAATTACTAATTATTTAATCTAGGAAATATTTAATAATATTCCCAACATTCACTAATTCGCATAAACTATTAAATCACTTAATTTTTTACATAATAAAATATTATAAGGGTACAATTAAAAATTCTTACTTGATCTCTTAAAATCTGAATTCTTCATATCAAGCCAACTCTTAACTACATATTCACTAGACTAATATATCCATAAAAGCCCATTAAACCCAATTAATCAATGTGACCTAGAATTTACTAAAGGAATAGATTATTAAAGATTCAAAATTAAAATTAAGATCTCGATTTACTAAATCACTCATAAGAATCCCATAAATCTCTAAAATGCCTTATTAACCATGCTTCCAATTCTACCCTCATCTAAAACTTAGAATCCCCAAATAACCTTAAATTACCCTTTTCCTAACTCACCCTTATCTCTTTTCTAAATCTCAAAACTACTTTAAAATATCTCATTTCCCATTTCATTTTTTATTTCATTTTTTCTCTCATATTTCTCTCTCTGCTTCTTTCTCCCACCCCCTTCTTCTTCTTCTTCTTTGACAACACCTCCACCACTGATAGCCATCACTTGTGCTTAATTTCATCCTTTTTTGCTTTTTTCTTTCCTTTCCTCTAATTCTTCTTCTTTCCTCTTCTTCGTCACTTTTCCAGCTCAGCCAGTCTTTGGCCATCTTTTGGCCATCACTGGCAAACTCCTCCTCTAAAAAATTTATCTCCTTTATACTACCCTATTCTTCTCTATCTTCTCTCTGTTCCCTCAACTCTAAAAAGCATAACATTATAACCCCTAAACCAAGTTGAACAGAAGGCTCTCCTTTCTAACCACCTCCCTCTCTCTCTCTATCTCTCTCTCTCTCTCTCTCTCTCTCTCTTTATTGGCACTAACTTTTCCTATTGCCAAAACTCCAAACCAGTTGATTCTGTTGTTAAAAATCATACCACACTCACCAAACTCAACAAAACAAACACCTAAGACCAAAAAAACTAACCAAACTAGCTGGAAAGAACAAAAGAAGCATCAATAGTCAATACTCACCAACGGTAGAATAACTCCAAAATCTAGTGACTCGCAGTGAATACTATTCCTACTTCTTAAATCCCAATTTTTGAATTAACTCCCTAATTTAGCTTTAAAAATACACATAAACCAAAAATTATAGAGTAAAGCATTAATCTCACCTAATCATAAAGCTGCCCGAAGCTTTAATCCCTTACTACTTCTTCTCTAGGATATTACTCACCTAAACTAAAACAACCAAACATAGAGATGTTTTTAGCATAAGATAAGTCTAAAATAAAAGTAAATCCTCACCTATTTATATTGATTTTAGCTAGGTCAGGTTGCTAATCTAGGCCTAATCCAAGTCCAAGCCCTAAAGCAAATAGGCTTTATAGTTCTTCTCCCCCTTAAAAGAAATTTTGCCTTCAAAATTAACTACGTTCTAAAATCTCAACTGTGTAAAAATACTAATGTTGTAAATCAATCTCCATCTCATAAGTAATCCTTCTCATAAAGCCAAGTAACAATTCTATATAACTTACACATCAAAATCTCAAATAACCTGTCTAATTTATGAGTGGCCCTCTCTAAAATTTCAAATAATTCTACTGTATAAATCATACCTCACATCACTTTATTCATAGATTTTAATATGTCATAAATATGATATTATCACGTCTCCTCATTAACATATGAAATATATTATAAATCAATACTCTTGTAAGTAAAATTAGTCTACACTCTAAGTGTTCAATATGTTACACAATCTCATATTATAGGCCAAATATACTTCCATTACCCCTATAAATACATTCCTAAAATCATGTTAAACTCCTTCCAATCCACTCTTAAAATTACATCAAATTCTTCAAATCTATCACTATTAGTTAACCCCTAAATCCTTCCTACAATTGTTCAATTTATCTCAAATGCGCCCTAAAAGCGTAAAACTGTTCTGATGTCACTCAATGTAATGTCTTAGAAAATTATTATTTCCAAAACCTAATGTAATGATCCCAAATTTTAATTTCAAAAATACCAACGAAAATCTCCATAAGAAAACATCAAAGTTGCAAATTCATTAAATAGCTGGTCAACCTCTAATACAACAAAATCCAAACTATAAATTGAAGTCCACCAAAATAAATCTATCTTTTAAAAATATCTACAGACAAAGGATGAGCTACCAATTCGGTAAGAATTTCATTATTGTTTATAACTAAACTATTTTACATCTCATATAAATAACTAAATTAATAGAATTACTTAGGAAATATCACACAATACATAATTATTTCATAACACTTCCATTTCAAAAAAAAAGAATACAATCCATGAGATGCAAAACCATGAGATACATTTATTCTAATTTATCGATTTTAACTTATTTCTGTTATTTGTTTTATTAATGACCTTGCTTAACCTAATAAGTTATATTCAAAAGTCTGTCAACTCATATCATCATGTTATAATCTTAATCTCTATATGGATAAGTCAAATATAGTATGTGCATATGTATAAGTATCTTAGGTACAAAGTATTTCTTAAACACATCACATCTAATACCTCAACACCAGTCTAGTGCTTAGCCTCTGCATAGGGTATCCCTGATTCTCAAAATACCTCGGAACTACTTCGATACCTAGCTTCAAGCACAAAACATTCCCTGGAATCAAGATTCCCCAGCATCTACTACATATACAGGTGCCCAGTCCATATCAATCTCATATTATCAATCTCAATCACATATGACCATACACATTAATATAGGATTACTGAATATATGTTGGCATAAATAAGCCACTACTTTATTACTTAATCTTAATTTATCAAGCAATATGATTCTTATTTCAAAACCTCATATAAACTATTCTGAATAAATATCAATTTCATATCTTAACCTCAAATTAACTAATCTATAATAGTCATGCTCATGATACAATAATTTTAAAAAAATACTCATAGTTGTCATAATCAAATAAATCAATTAATATTTCAACAATTCACAATTAAATAGAAAATCATAGAAAGTTTTACTACTTTTATTGATAAAGGAAAATATTTGATTAAAACATTAATCAAATATTCATATTAAATATTGTTCACATTAATCAACATTTAATTCAAAATCACACTTTGGAAAAATACTAAACTATACAAATTATTTAATATATAAAAATATTTAAGAATATTCCTAACATTCAAATAAATCACATAAATTATTAAATCATATAATTTTTCACATAATAAAATATTATAAGGGTACGAATTAGAAATTCTAACTTGGTATCTTAAAATTTGAATTCCTCAGATCGAGCCAACTCTTAACTACATATTTGTTAGGTTTATATATCCATAAAAGCCCATTAAGTCCAATTAATCAATTTGACCCAAATTTTACTAAAGGACTAGATTATTAAAGATCCAAAATTAAACGTAAGATCTCAATTTACTAAATCACTTTAAAAAATCCTATAAATCTCGAAAATGCCCTTGTTAACTATACTTTTAATTCTTCCCTAATCTAAAATCCAGAATCCCTAAAATAACCTTAAAGTACCCCTTTCTTAAATCACCGTTATCTCTTTTCTAAATTTCAAAACTGCCCTCAAAATATCTTATTTCCCATTTCATTTTTTTATTTCATTTTTCTCTCTTATTTCTCTCTCCCTCCCTCTCTCTCTCTCTTCCTGCTTCTTCTTCTCTTTCCTCTGTTTCTACTTCTTCCCTCTTCTTCGTCACTTTTTCTAGCTCAAACAGAATCTGCCACCTTTTGGCCATCATTGGTGAACTCCTCTTCTTAAATTTAGAAGTCTAGGGTTCATGAATAAGGTTTGGGGTAGACTCTAATACGTTATATCACATAATGAAATAAGGAGTTAAGTTTTGTATCTCATCTTTATCTTCAATATTTCAACATCTTATTAAAGTCTACCCCAAAACTTATTCAAGAATCTTAGACTTCTAAACCAAATTCTTCATTTAGTATTGGTCTTGAAACAAGGGATCAATAATGGACAACAAAAATACTGCAACTATAGCTATAAATCAAATTCCAAATCCGATCGAACCACCCAACTTCAATAACTTACTGTTCGAGTTCAGATTAAATGATACAAACTTTAAAATTTGGTCACAAATGATCAAAGTTCATGCCATGAGACAAAATAAACTGGGATATTTGAATGGACAGATTCTACGAGTAGATGAAGGAGATTGAAATTACTCCAAGTGGTGTACCAAAGATGCCATTATGCGAGGTTGGTTGTCAAAAATCATGGAATCACATCTCTTTGGTTTATTCATTAATCTTCCAATAGCTAAAGAGATATGAGATATTGTCACTCAAACGTTCTACAATGAGGCTGATGAATTCTAATTTTATGATTTGTGTTACAAGGCTATGAGGACAAGGTACAATAGATGTTCAATCAATTTATACTATATATAAATCAATAGTATTTGGTAAGAAATTGATAAGTGAAACCCAATTAAGATGGTATGCACTAAAGATCTTTAAACTAAGAAGGAAGAAATCTAAAAAAATTGGGTATTATATTTTCTTTCAAGACTAAATGAAACATTTGACTCTATTTGAAGTGATTTTCTTAAAATGAAACCTATTTTGTGTATCAAAGAATGTTTCAGTACTGTTCGATGAGAGGCTCAACGTCAAGTTTCCATGCTTGGTAACAAAGATATAGGCAAAGATCTTTCTATGGTAATAATCTATAAAACTGTTCTAACTCTCAAGACTCGATTTATTGAAAATGTAGAAAAAGATATATTACATTGTAGTCACTATAATGGAACTCATCACACTAAGAATATTTGCTTTGAGATTCACAGTTATCCTTATTGGTTTTTGGGAAAAAAAACAAAATAAAGTACAAAACAACAAACGTCCAGCAAAAGCCAAAGTAGCCAATACAATGAAAATTGTTCCTAGTGTGGCAATAGTAGTAACCAGTGAAAACGATCAACTTAAACAAAGAGAACTACTCTCCTTAGTCAATTGTATATCATCAAATGATTCTCGTTCAACCTCTGATAACATTAGTACAATTTTTTCTGCATCTACAACCTATGATATAGGTTAAATCATTGACTCAGGGGTCACATATCATATGACTCATAATAAAACTCTCTTTCAATAGATGACTACCCCTTATAAAAGTTGCATTATAATTGTTAATGGAGAAACTCTTTTAGTAGTAGGAGTTGGAACTATAGCTCTCACTTATACCCTGTCACTCCAAAATTGTTTACTTGTTCCATCTCAATCAAACTAATTACTATCAATCAGTTGAATCATATAATAATTAGATTGTGTTTCTTTAATGTTTCCTACTTTTTGTTTGCTTTAGGATATCCAAACTCATGCAGTCATTGGGCGTGTATTAAGAGGAGAGGGATATACTATGTGGATGATGTTGCAACTAGCCATGTAAATCAAATTTAGAGTCATAGTGACAACAATTTAAAGACAATCTAGTTATGGCACCATCGACTGGGTCATGTCTCTTTTTTCTATATGAAAAAATTATTTCCTTCGCTGTTTGGCAATATTTTAGAAACTTTTCTAAAGTGTGATATGTGTACTTTGGTTAAAAGTCATAGTACTTCCTATCCTCACAGTTTTAATAAAAGAACAATATCTTTTGAATTGGTTCATTTGGATGTCTGGGGACCTGCTCCAATTACTACTAGGATTCAGTAGTTTATTACTTTTGTTAATGATTATACAATAATGTAATGGTTATATCATATGCATCATAAGAATGACATGAGGTGCATACTCCCAATATTTAATCATATGGTCTGTACTCAGTATTCTCTTCCTATTAAGGTTATTCACTTAAACAATGGTGGAAAATATATAAACAATGAACTTCCAAATTTTTTCCAAGAGAATGGCATTATCCATGAGACAACATGTCCACAGATATCACAAAAAATGGAGTAACAAAATGCAAAAACAAGTATATACTAGAAACTGCAAGATCACTTCTAATTGGAGGCAATGTCCCTTACGATTACTGGTCAGATGTTGTCAATTATGTTTTTTACTTAATGAATTGAATGCC
This sequence comes from Pinacopodium congolense, assembly GCA_028565735.1. Lineage (NCBI taxonomy): Eukaryota > Viridiplantae > Streptophyta > Magnoliopsida > Malpighiales > Erythroxylaceae > Pinacopodium > Pinacopodium congolense. The sequence continues at coordinate 18,317,597 of JAOXYD010000004.1, read as the reverse complement.
TTATCATATTCTCTCCTTCTACACCCTCTGCAAATATTTAGGCAATATATCTCAATTCCATCCATTTTATACCTCGATCCATTATTTGGATGTGTTGTTTATGTTCATCTGACCAAGGATCAACATACCAATCTAGATCTTTATGTAATGCATTATGTATTTCTTGGCTTTCAAACTCATCAAAAGGGTTTTTTTTTTTTTTTAAAACCCACAACATGCATGTTAACATAGATGTCACCTTCTCTAAAAAAAAAAATTTTTTTCAATTTGAATCAATCCACCTCTAGACCTTATGAGGGGCTAAATGATGATGCTTATAACTAGATTGATCTTTTACCACCCACCAAATTATATGATATAAGGGGAGATATTATTACTATCAACAAAAAATTCAATGAACAACAACACAGTATATATGAAGTAGCAGAAGTGGAAGCACTACCCTCTCCTCACGTACATGTCCCTAAGGTAAGTACTCCTAAAAAAATTGTTCTTTAATTATTATCAGCTTCATCTTATCCTTTACCTCCTAAGAAAAATTGTGGGAAACCACCTGATAGGTACTCTCCAGGTGGAAAAGTACGATATGCAATCTCACAATATATCTCTACTGGTAGATTCTCTCCACAACTTGAAATATTTTTAAAGGAGATGGAGAATGTACAAATACTTACAAAGGTCGAGGAAACTGTAAAAGATTCTAAATGGACAGAGATGATGGAACCTGAAATGGAGGCTCTATAAAAGAATAACACCTGGAATGTTATTTCACTTTCACCTGAAAAAAAAACTAGTAGATTGTAAATGGATATTCACCCTTAAATATAAAATGGATGGGACAATCGATCTGTACAAGGTGAGACTAGTGGCAAAAGGATATACACAATCATATGGCATTGATTATCAAGAAACTTGTGCTCCTGTAGCTAAAATGAATATCATCAGAGTCTTATTATCTTTGATAACAAACTTTAATTGGCCTTTAAAGAAATTCAATGTGAAGAATGCATTTTCTCATGGATAAATAAAGGAAGAAGTATATATGTAGATACTACCCGAGCTTGAAACTTCATAAACTAAGGGAAAAGCATGTAGATTATGAAAAGCATTGTATGGTCTGAAGCAATCACCACATACATGGTTTGGAAAGTTTTCAGATGCCATGAAATGAATTGGCTATCATTAAGGTAACTCTAATCATGCGTTATTCATCAAGTGTAGTAATAGTAAAGTTACATTACTCATTATTCATATTGATAATATGATTATAATTGGTAATAACATAGAAGAGATGAATCAACTACAAGAATATTTGTCTTCTGAATTCAAAATGAAACATTTAGGAAGATTGAAATATTTTCTAGGAATTGAAGTTGTAAGATCTAAAAATATTATACATTTTTCAAAACCTAAGTATATTTTGGATCTATTATCATAAACTGGTACGCTAGAATGTGAAACAGTAGACACTCTCATTATTCAGGATCATCGTTTAGTTGTTTATCTAAACTAAGTGCCAACAAACAAGGAAAGATATCAATAATTCGTTGATAAATGAATTTATTTGACTCACTCACGCCTAAATATTGCCTATGTTGTTAGTGTGGTAAACCAGTTTATACATGCTCCTAGTGAAAATCACCTAGCGGCTATAATGAAGATTTTAAGATATTTAAAGGGAACTCCAAAGAAAGGATTAAAATTTAAGAGGCATGGACATATAGAGATAAAAGAATTTATTGATGTAAATTAGTCAAGAAACATTACTGACCGAAGATCTGCCTCAAGGTACCCTACATTCGTTGCAAGGATTTTAGTCACATGATGTAGCAAAAAAATAGAATGTAACAACTAGATCCTCAGCAAAAGCAGAATATAGGGGTATGGCTCATGAGATATGTAAACTTATATGGCTTAGAATATTGTTTACAAAGATTGGTTTCAATCCACAAGAACCCACGCTTTTATATTGTGATAATTATGAGGAACAAAAAATAGATAATAATTCTATGCAACATGATTGAATTAAACATAATGAAGTGGATCAACACTTTATCAAAGAGAAGTTGAATTTGAAGTTAATAAACATTCCTTTTACTCGATCAAGTGAATAGTTAGTAGATATTCTGAGTCACACTATATCTACAGAAGTCTTTACTAAGTTTATAGAGAAGTTAGACTTAAAAGATATCTTCACGCCAACTTGAGGGGAAGCGTTGACAATGATTAAGCATTGATAGAAAAATATTTTACTCTGCAATTATACAATTGTTAGAATTCTCCTTTGTTTTTAATTATATATTTTCCTTGAATGATTTGTAAAGTCTTTTCTTTTATTAAAAAATTTATTCTAAAATAAAATACACACCACATCTACTATACAATTGTATTGTTTTACATAATGAAACAAGGAATTAAGGCCATGTTTGGTTTCATTTATGGTTTTCATTTTTCTATTTATGTTTTTCTAAACACAAAAACCAAGAAAAATAGCACATAAACAAAAAACAACAACATTTTAATACAACATAGAAATAAAAAAATAACAAAAACTACACAAAAACTAATATAAACACACAAAAACAAAAATAAAAAATCAAAACTAACAACAATACCAAACATCCTCTAAATTTTCTATCTCATCTTTTTCTTCAGTATTTTAACACAAAATGAGTCTGCAGCAGGCAAAACCCTCACCCATCTGTACTGATTTCAGCTGGGAGAAGGTTATACAAAAACTGTCTCCAGCTGTTTTACTACTTTGTTTTATTGTTATTTTTTAAAAATTTTGTATTAGGTTGAGTCGGGTTGTCAACCCAGGCCTGATCCAAGTTCAAGTCCTAAAACAAATGAGCTTTACAGGGGATGCTTATAGTATTAAGCCTTATGAGAAATTTTCTGGGATTGATGAATCCTATGAGGAAAAGGTTGGGTTTGGAATCGATAATCAACTGAGAAGTCAAGATGGCTTGACAGAAAGTTCCAAGATTTGGTTTATGGGATACAGAAGATGGTTTGAATTTGGAGAGTGGGCATAGCAATGAATTGTATTGTGAATTAAGCAGGAGAAAAAGTGGGGAATTTAGGAAGAATGTGAACAAAAGGAGAGATAGGAATGCTTCTATTGATTGGATTCATGGCAAGTTGTTTTTTCTTTCTTTCTATTTTTCTAATACAACGCAAGGAGAACTGAGTGCATGGTCACATAATATTATTGTTCTGAGTAATGGAAGTAAAGGTACTTGTAGAATTGGTGTCAGGGAACGTCCAATGAATTCTAGGAATGCTGAGTCTGATGTTTATGATATGAGCTCGTATCGTTCTAGTTTTGGTTGTTATTTGGATGTACTCGGATTCCACGAGTGAAGAACTGAAATTTGTGAAATGATAAGAAACAATGATTTCCATATTCTGTTCATGAAGTTCTGACACTTTCTATGGGTGCAACTGATATAACTAGCAAGCATTTCGTTTTTGGTCAGTTTGGTGGACTAGGAGTGAATTCCCCTTGTTGTTCTGTTGTTCGGTTGAAGAATGTGTATATTGAATATTTCACTTTGTGCTGAATGATGTATCTGAATAAAGCAATTTTTTTTTATATCTGTTATTGAACATTATTGCTTGGTTTATCTGCAGCAAGATATTACCAATAATAGTAGCACCAATTTGTTCTTGAAAATTATATATTATTGGTTGCTCGGTAAAAATAAGCGTGCTTATTTATCAGCTTACCATATGTCAAATTCCAAAACATTTGTTACCTGTAGGCAATACAGGAATAAGCAAGTCTGCACGAAATGTATTCTCTTGAATGTATGTTGTTACCTCTAATTCTGTTTTGTAGCTGATCATTGCTGTACTGCAGTGAAAAACAGAGTTTTTTGTTATTTTGGCAGATAATTATTTACTTTCACTGAAATAAAGAAATTGGTCGGCCATCCAACTTGAGCGGCTGCATTTTTTTTAACACTGTATGACAAGTTTGTTGACACTGATATTGATTGTTCTCACCAAAATCGAAATAATCCTAGAAAATTGGATTTTGGATTACAGAAAGTGCATGTCTATTTTCTTATACAGGTCAAGTTATCATTGGCTTGATGAAACTGTTAATGAAGCTTCCAAATAGTGAGAAGATGAAGGGTTTTCCCCATTGGATAACAAAGAGAACTGATCTTATCTTCTGAGAATGTTAGGTTATTTCCACTTAGTCGGCGTGTTGTCATCTTGTTCAAAACGCAAAGAATCTTTTTTTGTTCATTAGCAGCATTTGCTCACTTTTTATTGGCCCCGGCAATGGTATCCAGAATCACTCCTATGAGTGCCATTGCACTTCACTTTCCGCAGATTCAAAAGTCAACCCACGTCAACACTCCTTCACCACATAGCTTGATGATGCATGAGTGGCATGGTGAGCTGTTGCACTCATATTCTCCATCCCCACTCGAGCCATTGTAGTGGGATTCATGTCCTATGGCTATCTCAGTTTGTATCTGAATTGGACTTTCTGTTCATGAAGAAGCTCATCATACCCCCACCCGACGAGCATTCCTAATTTGGT
>JAOXYD010000004.1:18296254-18310957 GCA_028565735.1 Pinacopodium congolense | reverse complement strand
TAATATAAATTCAAAATACATTAACTAAATATATCAAATATTTTAAATTTTATTTTCATAATTTTCATAATTTTTGATAATTTTAAATTATTTATAAATTTATTTATTGATTTATGTTAGTAATAATTTTATTAAAAGTTAAGATTTAATAATTAAATAATATTTATTCATATTATGAAAATGGAAAATCAAAAGCAGTATATATGATTTTCATAGATTATGATAAAACCAAAATTACGAATAAAAATAAAATTTTAATCAAATAAGTTTTTTTATTGAATTAAAGTAAAAATAGAACCAAACAAATACGAAATTAACTAAGTTGTTTTATTGAATTTGAAAATAAAAATTAAAAAACAGAAGTGGAGCCCATAGGTCTTTAATTAAAATTCTTTACATGTCTATGTAGTAGTTTCAATAATTAGTAGAACTGACAGATTTGATTCATGATTATTACAATAATTATAGGATGATGCAAGCATAATAGTGATAACACATTCACAACATTTAAATAATTCAAAGCAATTAATATAAGGAGAATTGACCAAATTATGCTATAGTCAATAAAAACATTGGTCAGGAAATCCCTTCATTCATTAATTAATGGAAAATTTGAAAAATCTTTATTTTAATAATTTTCATTAATATTTTTTTTGCATATTTTAAATTATTTGTTAGAGTATAAAAATAACTCGAAACTCACCCACAAGGCTATAACTAAATATGATTAATTAAATTTTCATATATTGCATTGAAACTCATGAAAAGAAATTTATGGGATAAAATATTAAGATTATTATATTATCTGAATGAGGTCAACCAATAACTTTACTATTGGTGTTAATTTTGAAAACAGTGGGACTGACTCTTACACCAATCATGGGAATGAAGCTGAACCACAGTCAGACGCTGTTGATTTAACACCAACACTATCTTTTCCCGTAAAACAAATATGCATATAATTATAAACGATTTGAATATAATTACGATGAATTAAGATAACGATGTGAATTACAATCATAATTAGATTGTCCTCACAAAATTTGGTGAGAAGTCGCAACCATCTCATATAGGTTAGAATGAATAATATGAATAGGAGATTTACAGGATCCAGTTAAATTATAATGCCTCAAATCTTAGTGGGGTCCTGGGGGAATATAGATGGTCGTGGGACCTTTATTAGCTAATTTTTAGAGCATAGTGGAGATAGTAGAATTGAAACTGGTGAGGGATGCCATTCCTATCTATAGACGGACAGTGACATCTTGTGGGATTGTGATCATTATATCGTTTTCCCTTTTATAATAATTGCCAAAAGAAAATTGTTTCTTTCATGGCTATAGTTTGAGAGTCAACAGAGCGAGGCCCTTCCACTATATAAGCAAACAATCCAAAGCTTTTGTTCTCATCACCATATATGATATTGGGTCTTTCTGTTATTGCTTGAACCTTTGTGATATCAAGAATCATGGAACTTGAAAAGGTAGGGAAGAAGACTCAAACATATCATTGAAAGATTCTACGAAAAAAAAGATGGACTGTCCAAGAACGTAGAGAAGGTAGAATGGACAGTTAATCAAATCTAGTATAGATCGTACATAAATGATAGTTGGAGTCAGTGGCTCTCGTAGGGTTCCCAGGATCTCTAGAGAAGAGGATCAAGTTGGCTCTTCCGAATTGATGCACTATCTCCCTTCAATTCTTTAAGGAAATGCTGTAAAAGAAAGGAAAATTCACTTGAAAAGGTAGCAGAAAAACCCTGGAGGGAAGTTGATGAAAAGAAATGGGTGTATGATTCCTCTGTGGATCTAAAGGAAAGGTTCCTCTTCGAGCTTAACTGGTGCTTGGAAAGCTGCTAGCTTTATCATCGGTAAGAATTGAAAAATATTCCTGGAAGTTTACGTTTTTCCATACTTATAATCGATCATTTTCTTATGATCTATACGTTCAATCGTTAGTTCTTTAACTTCTGACGAATTTTCTCCCTTTCTGTGGAGGAAAAGATGAAGGTTTTGTTCATGCAAATTCTTGTATGAAAGTTTCATGAATTCTCTTCGTTTAACATGTACAATACAGCCATGAGATTAAATACAGTACCACCATGCATAAAATCTCATAACCCTAAAGATAATTTGGTCGTGATTCTCGTCATAAAAACTATCAAATCAAAGCAAGTCATGTGACGGTGATGAGCTATATTCTGAAGTGCGAGGCTAGCAAGTAGTACCGTTCTAGGAAGGCCATAGACCCTACTAACTATATGTTCCCAAATCACATGCTGTCCTAACACCACCAACCTAATGAGTGGACAACCTATTTTTAGACAAATATGTGTCTATCGTTGGATTTAGTCTATAGTAGAGCTTTATTGCATGTAGCCCATATATTCCGGAGGAGCAGAAGCTCCACATATGTACCGTAGATTCCTTAATATAATATAGCCACAGATTTCGATAAGATATTTGGGGAGGAGTGGAGGGGACTGTTTAGTACCAAGATATTTACATATACGGCTGCTGCCTTTCGAACGCTTACATCTGCAATATTTTCTTAGTTCATAGAATTTAATGAAACTAGGATACGAGAATATGGCACAACAGTTTTTAATATGATTGACTTCATGGGTGTATTGCGTAACTATCTGTCACAAAGTAACCTTGTAATGGGTTACTATCAGTATCAGGCAATTTCGTACATGGGAAAGGTTATCGAAGCATATGGAAAAGCACCTAGGAGCAATCATATGTCAACAGGCTTCTCCAACTTATGTGCATTTAAGTGCAAGTGCTTGCTGACGATTCCCTATTGACTTGTAATAGTGTGCTGCTACGAGTGAAAGTTCATACGTTTTGATTCTTCTGCTTGCAATAATTAAATTGGAAATGGCTGATAACCTTATCACTCATTGACATTCATTATAAGTAATATTATTTAAAATATATTTATATGTTTTAAATTATTTATTCAAATATGTATGAATATTTTAGACAATATTACATCAGTGATCACTATATAATAAACAGATACATTATTACATTAGGTGATCACTATATAATAAGGAGATGACTACGTAATCTCTAGGATGTGACTCTCGATGCTCTGAGGACAAATTACAATATTATTCCTTTTAATTTTTAAAATTTTCAATTTTACATTTTAAATTCAAAAATCCTAAACCCTAAATCTTAAGTTTTAAAACCTATACCTTAGCCATTAAATCCTAAAACAATATAATGATAAATTTTCAAATTATGTAAGGATAGAATAATATTTTTTCATGAATTATATTGTAAAATTATAATTTTGCCCCTCAAGGGCCACCTTCGGAGGCCTCCTAGTGATTCTAATATAAAAATTATGAAATTGGGTTTTAAATATTGTTTAAACTATCCTTATATACATTAAACAATTTATTGAGATATCTAAGAACATTTTAAACGAGTAATTATCCTTGGAGGACCATGTAATTAATAGTTAATCAAAATTGAAGAAACTTATCCTTCGCATGGCCTTTACTACTAGTTTTATAGGTCAGATGGTAGCCAAATGAGGATGAGAAAAGTACAACCTTAACTAACTAAACCTTTTGTCTATGAAAGTGAGATTGTTTTAGCAGTTAACGTTTCTTACTAACTAAGGTCATAGATTTAATATTTCCAAGTTTGAGTGTCTTTTATTTAAGATTCATCAACTTATTGTTGTTGTTGAACAGTAATCGAATTTAGTGAGAGGTTGAGTTATTTTGGAATAGCCTCTAGCTTGATTATTTATCTATCTAGGGTGATTCACCAAGACCAGAAGACTGCCACTAAGAGTGTTAACTATTAGTCTAGGGTCACAACATTGATGCCACTCATTGGAGGGTTCATTGCTGATGCTTATTTAGGTAGATTTTCAACAGTCTTTGCTTCATCTATAGTTTATCTTTTGGTAATCAGAGTGTCCATTATTTCATAAAAGAACCAAATTTTTCAGGATGTATGAGCCAGATTAACAACATTTTCAACTTGTTCATATGGGCAAACAAGGATTGATCTTGCTAACAATATCATGGTCTGTGCCTAGTCTGAAGCCTTGTAGCGAGGTTGCTCATCATGAACCTAGAAAAATTCATGAAGTGGTGTTCTTCCTAGTTATTTACTTAGTCTCCATAGGAACTGGAGGGCATAAGCCGGCACTGGAAAGCTTTGGTGCTGATCAATTCGACGATAATTATAGCAAAGAAAGAAAGAGAAAAATGTCATATTTCAATTAGTGGAGTTATGGACTTTGTTGTGGACTCTTGCTTGGTGTGACCTTGATCATTTATGTGCAAGACCATGTGAATTGGGGTATTGTAGACATTATTCTCCCAGCCGTTATGGCCATGTTGCTGGTTATATTCATTATTGGAAGACCATTTTATTGATACAGGATGCCCACAGAAAGCCCTCTAACACCATTATTGCAAGTTCTTATTGTTGTTACCAGAAAAAGAAACCTACCTAGTTCTTATTGGTGTTTGGGATTCAAATCAAATTCTCTATGTAACTTATCAACCCTTCTTTTTGACTTAATAGGTTTCTTAATAAAGCAGCTATCATTAAAGATATAGAAAATTCTGTAGAGAAACAAAGCCCATGGAGGCTTGCAACTATGACTAAAGTTGAAGAAATGAAGCTTCTCCTTAACATGATACCAATCTGGATAGCTTCATTGCCCTTCAGAACATGCGTAGCACAAGCCTCCACTTTCTTCATCAAACAAAGTACTACACTGAATCAAACATTGTAATGACTTCCAAATCCCTCCAGCTTGGTTATATGCTATTACTGCTATTGGATTGATTATATATGCCATCATTTATGAGAAGATCCTTGTGCTCAGGAGGGTAAGAGGAAATGAGCGAGGAATCAATATCCTGCAAAGAATCGATATTGGAATGCTTTTTTCTATAGGCACGATGGTTATTGCTACTCTAGTTGAGAGAAAAAGACTCCACCTTATGAAGAAGAATCTATTAGAAGGTTCAATCAGAATAAGTATGTTTTGGTTAGCTCCACAGTTTCTTATCATTGGGATAGGAGATGGGTTTACATTGGTAGGATTACAAGAATACTTCTACGACCTAGTTCCTAATTCTATGAGAAGCTTAGGAATTGCATTCTATCTTAGAGTGATTGGAGCGACAAGCTTCATAAGTAGTCTCTTGATCACAGTGGGAGACCACATAACAAGAAAAAAGGGAAGAGCTAGTTCGGGATAGACTTGGACAATAGTCATTTGGACAATTTTTATTGGCTTTTAGCAGGTATTACATCAGCAAACTTGTTCTTATACGTGTTCTTGGCTCGTCGTTATAACTATAAAAGTGTTCAGAGAAATGTGTCTGTTGCAGACTACTATAAAGGTGATTTTGCTACTTGAAATATGAACACTTCACTAGTAGCATGTAATAAAGTTTTTGTTTTTCCATATGTCATTAAATATGAAAAACAAACTGATGTGCTTGCAAGTTATTCTAATCTTTAACCTTAGGTGATGGGCTAAGACTTTGAGGGATAAAAGATTGGCCAGTTTTGTGAAGATTGTGTCTTCTAAGTTTTCAGTTTGCATGCACTAGAGTGGAATGTGGTCTAAATGCTCTTAGTAGCCATTGATGAACATATGTTAACATATCAAGTTTGACAAAAAATGTAACATGCTTTTAAAGAAATGAAATAACTCTTGACAGCACGCATTTTTTAATTCAATGTTATTAATATTGAAAAGAGAAAAAGCTATCGACAACTAACAAAAGTAAAGTTTTCTTTTGCTTCTCTATATGTGGCAAGACCACTTGACAAACTCTCCCCCACATCAATATGGGAAGAAGTATCATCGTTACAGTTGAACGGCAAGTATCAAGCTTCTCCCTTGATAAATACTTTGTTAACATGTGTGAACTATTCTTATCAGTATAGATTTTTTCAAGCTACAATTACTTATAATCTAATTCATCTTTTATCCAGTGATATCTTACATCGATATTTTATAATCTCGAATGGAAAGGGGAATTCTTACTAAGGTAAATAGTGCTTTGATTCTCACAAAATAATATATGATGCTCTTGTTCAAAACCGAACTCCTTTAAAAAAAATTTCATTTATAACAACTCTTTACATACTTCGGTTACTGCAATAAACTCAGCTGTTGTAGTAGAAAGTATAACACACTTATATAATTTCTAATGTCGTAATACTGTTTCTCCTGTAAATGATATTAAATAACTCAAAATATACTTTTTGAAATCAAGATCATCAGTCATATTTATATCCATATAACTAACCAATATAGGCTTATAAATATCAAAACACAAGTATAATATAGAAGATCCATATAGATACTTTAATGTTCATTTAATAGCATCTCAATATTCCTTACAAGGATTAGGAAGGAACTTGCTAACAGTGTTAATGGCATGAGCCGAATCTAGCCTAATATACACTATAACATACACTAAACTAGTAACTATTAAAACATAAGGAATTCGTTGCATATTTACCTTATTTTCATCAATTGAAGGACTTTTCTTAGTATTTAATCTAAAGTGATTATTAAGAAGCAAACTAATCACTTTAGTATTGTCTATGTTGAACCTTTGAAGTACCTTCTTAATGTAATTTTTTTAAGATAATACTAATTTTTTTACTTTCCTATTTCAAATAATCCTTGTCACAAGGATTTATGTTGTTAGATCTAAGTCTTTCATTAAAAAAAATTGCTCAACTACTTCTTCATATAAACAATCTTGGAAGCATTCTTATCAACAATTAACATATTATCTATATATAAGAAAAGAATGATAAAATCGTTATCAGAGAATTTTTAGTAAAACACACAATGGCCTAAAGTAGTCTTCTTATAACCTTACTTTCTCATAATCAACTCAAACTTCTTGTACTGTTGTCTTGGTAGTTAACTTAAATCATATCAACTTTTCCTTAACTTGTAAATATAGTAATCTTTTTGTTTTACTTTAAAACCCTCTAGCTAATCTATATAAATCTCTTCCTCCACATCACTATATAAAAACACATTTTTCATATTTATTTACTCAACATCCAAATCAAGGCTAGTTGTTAAATCAAGCATAACATGGATGAAAGACATTTTAATAACAAGAGAAAATTTTTCATTAAAATCAATACCTTTCCTTTGATTGAATCCTTTGACAACTAGTTTGGCTTTATATTATAGTTGTGAAGAGTGTTCTTCATACTTGACTCTATACACCCACTTATTCTTTAAAACTCTCTTAATATTATGTAGCTTCACTAATTTAAAGGTATGATTCTCATACAAGGACTTCATCGTATCTTGCATGGTTTCAACCCACTCTTCCTTGGTCATCTTTCTTAGCTTCTTCATAAATTTTTGGTTCACCACTATCTATCAAATTCAACTCACAAGAATCAGTGGAATATTGAGTAAAAGGTTACATACCTCTCGAAGTTCTTTGTAACTAAAATGGAATTGGAGCTTCAGGAGCTGAAAACTCATTATCAATATCATAATCTAATAATATAGGAGCATTTTCAACTTCTTGTTGCATAATATAATTCCTATCTCTAACTCTATTAGGCATCATAATTGGAAGCAGTATCTTTGAATCATCAGTGGATTGAGAATTTGTCTTTTTACCCTTACAAACATCTATTATGCTCTCATTCTCCATACATACTACATCTTAACTTCTCATAAGTTTCTTCTAAATTGGTTCATAAAATCTATTGTCAAATGCATCTAGACCATAGCTAATGAATACATACTATCATATCTTAATACCAAGTTTTGATCTCTCATCTTTGGGAATATGTATACATGCTTTGCACTAAAAGACCCGTAAGTGATCATAGGAAACATCCTTTCCTGACCACGCCCTTAAACATCCTTTCCTGACCATACGCTTTGTAAAACATCAAAATTCAAAGGAATACATAGAGAAAGATTCAAGAAATGAATTACATTATTTAATGCTTCATCCTAAAATGACTTTAACAACTTTGTATGTGAAAGCAAGCATCTGACCCTTTCCATAAGGGTCTTGTTCACCCTTTCAGGCATATGAATCAACTGAGGTGTTTTAGCAAAGTAGTCTTATGTTGAATACCTTACTCTTTATAATATCTCTTAAGTGGTCTAATATACTCGCCCTCGTTATCTGAATTAAGACACTTCACCTTCTTCCCAATTTCTATTTTAACTAAGGCTTGAAACTATTTGAATACATCCATAACTTGATTCTTATTCTTCAAAGTATCAACCCACAATTTCCTTAAATATTTTTAAAAAACGTCACAAAATAATAGGAGTCACCTAGTGACTTAGTCTTATATGGACCATACATATTAGAATGTAGTAATTGTAATACCTCTGGTTTCTTCTTTGAATCTATAGAGTTCTTGAAAGAAATTTTATGTTGCTTTCCTACTAAATAATGAGCACATATCCTTATATGCATATTGTACAACCTAGTCAAGTTCTTCTTTTTTTACAAATATTAACATTATTTTCTCACTCATATGACCAAGTCTCTTGTGCTACATTTCAACTTTGTCATAATTCTCTAGTACATTAACCGTTCTCCTAGAGATTTTGACCTATATCAAATAAAGTATAAAACACTTCTCATGTCGAGCTATTATAAGATAATCTTTCATCAGCTTTCCTTAACCATTTAAAAAGATGTTACAATACCTTTCTTCATCAAGTTTCCTAGTAAAAATCAAATAATCAAATTAATTCTTATGTCAAGAACATATTTCATATCCTTCAAGAGCAATTTAACACCACAGTTGGTCTTCAAATGAATATCACCAACACCTATAATTTTGGAATTACCATCAATATCTATTTTGACAATCTCAAAATCACCAGAAGTATAAGATGTGAATAAATCCGTTCAAAATATTGCATAAATAGAAGCACCACTATCGATTACCTAGTTAGTTTCATGATTTACTATATTAACATAATCAACATCATAAAGGATAAGAAAATCTTATTCAGTTATAGTGGTTATTTTCTCATCATTGCTATTATCACCTCAGTTCTTGTCATTCTATTTTTCTCTTTTTAGTTTTTTGAAAAACTTTTTAATATGCCTCTTTTTGTGACTTTTTTTTTATAAATCAGTTTTTGATTAATTAAAAGAAATTTTGTACAAAGATATACAGAAACAAAACCTATTCTACCAATGAAAAATTTCCATAACATTACTAGAAGGTAAAACAAAAGTATTTAAGAGAAGGAAATTAAGCTACCAAAAATTGCAAATCAGAGCAGAGAACATTAGTATATTTGTTAGACTTACTTCTACTAGTATCTTTGTTCTTATTCTTGTCCTTCAAACCGCTATTCTGATTCCTCCCTGTCGTGGTTGTAACTAAAACATCTTATTGTGTTAGACTTACCTCTACTAGCGCCTTGCAATCCTCGTCTTATCCCTTTATTCAAACTATCACTTTTTACTAACTCCATAATCACCACACCATTAGGAATACAATTGATTAATGAAATCTATAAAGCTTCCAAAAAATCAGGCAACGACATAAGTACCATAAGAACAAGAATTTAATTATAAAAATTAATACTCATACCTGATGGTTATTACATAATCCCTTGAAATTAGTTTACGTGATTTGCAATAGAACTATTTTTTATCATATTTTAACTGTAATTATTTTGTCACATAATATAATTTATTATTATTATTCTTTAAAGCATATAATTCTTCAAGTTTGAGCTACAATATTCTAGCATACGTTTCATCCCAAATATGATTATATATATTGTCCTCAATAAATTACCTAATGAAACCATATAGCTATTCATGTTTAAAAGTCCACTCCTCATTTGATTTGCCCTCAGATTTTTTAATAGGAAATACCAACAGATGCAATTTCATTACAAATAGAAGATCCTTCATCTTATTCTTCCATATGTAGTAATTTATATTATTCAAACTTATGATTTAATTGAACCTTCTCTCTATAGTTAAACCATGCAATTAATTGAAAATAATTCTGATACCAATTGTTAGGAGAATTTCACTAATAATAAGGTTAATAGAATATTAAAAATAATTCTTCTTGGTTTTATGTAAAACCATTAGTATGGTAAATTTCAAAATAATTTGACCACAAAAAACACATAAATATCTCAAGAAACCAATTGTACAATACATCAAAATTTTAATGTGAAAAATTATTTCAAAATAAAGGAGTAAAAATCATGGTAAAAAAATCATAAGACAAACTAATAAATCTTTCACTATAATAAAATAATTGGTACAAACACCAATTTTTCCTAATTAATAAATATGGGAAATAACCACAAAACAATCTTGAAGAATTAAATTCTTAATGACTACTAACAAGAGGTAATAGAGAAAAATATTAGACCTAAAATTAGGCCACACTTGATATTTTTTTAAAATAAAAAATCAATTAACATCAATTAGGGCACACTTGATCTTGGTAAAACATCACATTTTAACAAATATTTCTCACACATCTCTCACAATACTCTCCATTTTTTAGGTTTCTTTTATTCTTCTATAACTCTCTATGTCACACGCATGTATACATCCTATATATAAGCATATATTAGCACATCAAGTTTGAGAAAAAATTAAACACACTTTTACATAAATGAAACAATTCATAATAGCACATGTTTTTTATTTCAAAGCCATTAATGTTGAAAAAAAAACTGTTGACAACTAATAAAAGCAAAGGGGTCGTTTGATTGAGCTTTTGGTTGTGGTTTTTGATTGTGGATGTTATATTCTTGTATTGAATTTTGTGTATTTTTATAGATTTTTGTGTTGTCTGTCTTGATTTCTGTGCTATATTAGAGTTTTTTTTCCCGATTTCTATGATGTTCTTTATTGATTTTTGTGTTTAGAAAATCTGAAAACTAAATCTAAAAACCAAAGCTTTCTCAAACAGGCCCAAAGTTTGCTTTTTCTTCTCAATATATGGCAGGATCATTTGACACTTGGGGGGTTCTTTGGTGTAATTTGAGAGCAATGCACACAGAAGCAGTAAAATAGTGGGAATATAACTAAGAGTTCAAATGTTTTTTTTTGTTTTTGTAGAGCTATATCATGCATTGGATCTGTATCACTTTAATAACTATATTGATATAAAGAAATGGTTTAAGGTTGTAGTTTCTTCAAATCTCTCAAGGGAAAGAAGATGATAAGAAGGTGATTAGTAAATAATCATTGGGATATGAAGGCTTCCTAAGAAAAAAAAGAAGAAGAAAGATCATGGATGATAATTAAATAGAGCAATATATTCAAATGAACTTGAAAGTAAGAGCCACTTTACTTTTATAAAAAGTGTCTGATTGCCTAAAAGGGCCTAATTACTCTTATATAATCATACGGTATATTTAAAGTATACAGTGATATTTGAATTTTTTGATGAGATGATATTCATCACCCGTCGACAAAAAATATTTTAGGTTATAGAAACTAGTGTAAAACTTATAACATTTGCAATCGTAAGTTAACTTATTATTAGATCATAAACTTCCACCTTCAATCTTGCAACCTAAAAAATGCTTGGCATGCAACCTTGTAGGTTTATTCAAGCATTGTCCGGAACATGTCTCCTTAATAAGGGAGCAATAATAAAAATTCACGTTCTAAAATTTCTAACAACAACATAAAAACCACTGAAATGAATTAGAAACTTTGTCCTTTGACTCATTGTTTTTCTGTACTCTTGGTGTATATTTTATCAATGCTACAGATTTTAGAGAATAATTAAAAAATGTAATTATCTTTGATTAAATTTTTAGGTAGTTAGTTGTTAGTTCCTAGATTTTTTAAATATTCTATTTTGATCTAGTTTTTAAAAGTTTGATAGTGTTTAAAGCCTATTAAAGGCATGTTAATTCAATTCTCTCAATGTAGAAAATCACATTCCAAATTTCTCCAAATGAAGAGAAGTGCTTCACAAATTTGAAAAAATGTGGATACAGGTACTTTATGAAATTTGAATTTTTTTTTTGTAATTTTGAATCAAGCAAAAACGTTAAAGAATGATTCAAAATTATAATTATCTTTCACTAATCTTTAGATAATTAGTTGATAGTTCTTGGATTTTTTAAATATTATGTTTTAATTTATTTATATTGTGATGTATATTTTTAATTCAATTTGTTTAAGTTTGTTAGTATTTAAAGACTATTCAATGGTATGCTAATTTAATCTCTTAATGTAAAAAATCACATTCCAATTTTTTTCCATAGCCTCTAAGTTTTCACCCTTCTTTTCTTTTATTATCATATTGAATATATATGTCTTATACTACCTTAAATTCTATGAGTTTTTTACCATCTTAAAGTCCCAAAACAGTAGTACCTTCCTCAGGAAGTTTATGCAAAATATCAACTCAAATGAACACCTATTAGCTAATATTATAAAATGGTTGGTACGATTATATTGGAGAGGTTAAATTCAGGAACTTATATAGATGTTTACGAATCTATTTTGCCCATTACACATTGATATTGCTTAGTGTTAATATTTAACGATGATGAGATTATTTGAAAGGATGTTTCCTTTCAATTTGAAATTAAAAGGTTGTAACTTTTGAATTTATGTATAAAAGAATGTAAATTCAGAAAAGGATTGGGTTGATAACGTTCATCCAACAAATTTTAATACCACTTTTCATTTAGAAGAAGAAAAAAATGTATTGACTAATCATTCTTGAAGATTAATCTTCCATAGAAGTCTTCATAACTTACGAAGCAAGAATATGATTTATAAGTGATTATCTTTATAAATCATACATATATTTACTAATGATTATGAGATATTCCCTAATTTACGTAATTATTTAAATTTTTTCTCCAATTTACGTAATTGTTAAAAGTTTTCCTACATTAGTATATATATGTGTATGTGTGTGATAATGTTTGAGATTAATATATTTGTACTTAAAAAGATAATTTAATCTACAAAGTTATTTAAATTCTATGTGCATTTAGCAATTCTTTCCATTTTGCATGTTTTGAATAATCATGATAAATGCTCTATTATTTCTTTCTCTAGATAATTTAATTTGTAAATGATCTTAAATTCCCCTCAAATTTGAAGTCTGATTTTATTTTCTATTATCTTGAGCAATGATTGTTTATGAAGATGTAGTTCTCTTTTCCTTTTCCTTTTCTTTTTTTTTTTTGTTATTTGAATAAGTGTTTAAGTTTATTCTGGTATGTGACATTTTCTAATAGGGTTTGACTACCAGATATTCTACTCATGGCCTTTTATGACTATTTTCATATAAAACAAAAAGAAATAATAAAAAATAATTAAAATAATTTTTATCTTATATTAAGATAATTATAGAAGAATACTAGTAAAATACTATATAGTTTTTCCCTTTCTAATACACTAATTATATTAATTAATATAGGAAACAGGTTAAGAGACAATTGGACTACTAGTAATCCCATTAATAAGAGTTCAGAAGATAGGACAAATATTATTTGTTAATCTCATTACTTCGTAGAACAGAAAAAGTTTGATTATCCCTTAATCCCATCAGACAAAGCTAAAAAATCCGAAAAATGTTATACTAAAACTGTGATAAAGTCTTCCTACATCACTGAATCTGAATTACCATTGTTTTTGAGTATTTATTTCTATCATTGTCGGATCGCTAGATCTGAATGTTTATTAAACAAGCGATGGGCAAAAGTGAATAGCCAGCGAACTCAAGTCACCACTGGCGTGTTACTGGTTCACATCTGCTGCTGTCATTGGTGAGGGTTAGTAGTGGTAGGTGGTAGAGAGGACACGGAAGTAAAAAGACAAGAACAGATGAGAGAAAAAAAAAAGGCGCAGCTAGATCCATGGTTGGTAGACCAGCAGAGATGAGCGACCGGCAAAGAAACTGAAAAAAAAAACGGGAACAGAACACAATCTGGAGGAAGTTAGAAGCCTCCATCTTGTCAGACAATGCCAGACGCGGGCACGTGCAGTCCTCACTTTTTTACTCAAAAAAATAATAAAATAATAAATATAAATATAAATATATGATAAATAAAATAGAAAAAATAAAAATAAAATCACCATTATCTAAAAAAGGTAATTTATCTCAAATCAATTTGTTCGTCTTGTGATATATTTTTATAAACTCTCTTAACAGAATTGTAATTTCCAGAGTAGCTATTTATAATATTATGCAGTTTTGCAATTGAATGTATAGACAGTCTGCATAAAATTTGCTATTTCAATGGGATTTTTTTTTATTATGGTGGGTTAAAAAATTACCAAATATATAACATTCTCTCACACTTGACGCCAATGAGTTTTTATTTGAAAAATATAAAAAACTATGTCTTTCCAATATATATAAAATATTCTATGAATGGATGTAATAAAAATTGAGATATGGAGATCCACTAACAATATTAGAAATAAATTTTTAATTAAAATAAAAATTACAAATAAATTTTGTAATTAAATCAAATCAGTTAGTTTAGTTAAATAAAAAATTAGAAATAATTTTTAATTATAATTAAAAATATATATAATTTTTTAATTTAATGAAACTAATTATTTTAGTTAAATCAAAAATAGAAATAAGTTTTCAATTGTAATTAAAATTAGAAATGATTTTTAATTAAAATAAACTAATTTCTTTAGTTAAATAAAAA
>JAOXYD010000004.1:18268595-18282715 GCA_028565735.1 Pinacopodium congolense | reverse complement strand
ATTATTTTATAAATTTTATAAAATTCAAAGATTTATTTATAAATTTACAAATTTATCTGAAATAGTTTCAATATTAACTGGTATTAGTATAGTACTATTTTAAAGATAAATTCAATACTATTCAAAACCTTGTAAAATTAGAGTGACCATCTAATTCTTCTTTTATTTTTTTACATTAAGATGTGAAATATATATATTAATACAGGAATAACCATCTAGACTGCCCTTCACTTTAATATGTATAAAAATAAATTAATAATTTAATCAATAAGAAATTATTACTGTCAGTCATATAAACAATCCCTTAAAAAGAAAGGAAAAAATGAGACAAAACTCCGAAATTATTCATTTATTTGGGGAAGAAATTCCCTCACGTCCACGTCCAAGCTGCGCAATCACACTGCAAATTCCATACGCCAATTACGCATTCTGATGTGGAAAATTAATTTTCTTGGCTGCGGGACAAACGTGGGAAGGTCTATAAACGTTTTGCTTGACTAAGTAATTGACATTTTGTCTTTTTATTATAATGTATTTAGTCATTTTAAAGCAATTTCTCAACAAAAAAAAATCATTTAACAAATATATGTGTATATTTTTTTCGATTTAATATGTTCGAATTAATAAGTGGTCCAAGATCAATGTTGAATATCAATATCAAATAAATGAGATTTGAGATATGCATTAAATATTATTTTATTCAATATTGCAAGAATAATTTGAAATTATAGATGGAGCATGTTTCGTAATAAAATTTCTAGACGTTCTCTCAAGTTTTTTATAATTCATAAATATTTTATTTAATTTTCAATCTGAAATTTGACTGTAACATTGGAAAAGAAAAATATTAGTAAAATAATTATTAATCT
Organism: Pinacopodium congolense; assembly: GCA_028565735.1. Lineage (NCBI taxonomy): Eukaryota > Viridiplantae > Streptophyta > Magnoliopsida > Malpighiales > Erythroxylaceae > Pinacopodium > Pinacopodium congolense. Next base: position 18,281,846 of record JAOXYD010000004.1, on the reverse strand, counting down.
TTTTTTAAATGTATAATTAAAAAATGAATCATATGTAAATTCCATCTACATAAAAATCAGGGTTTTGTTTAGGGTTTCTCTCTACACCGACCAAGAAGGAGGCTTTGCTTTTCATTTGCCAACAGTTGATGTCTTCTCTTAGATCGTTAAAATCCTATGCTTCAACCTCATTAATTTCAGACCCAGAATCACAGATTATGAGCTAAGGCTCAAAATAGGGTTGTGAAACAGAGCTCATGACTATGGAGGCCAGAGTTGGCATGGTTGTTGAGGGAGGGCAGAGAGCTTTGAATTCTGCGGCGGCTCACGGCAGCGTTGTTGACGCCAGCGCTAGGAAATTCCGGCAGCATCAGAACAGTAACATCAGCTGCAGCAAGCAGCAGTCTTTTACCCAACAATCCCAATTGGGGACCGTCCAGCAGCTTCTCGCCGGCGGCATTGCTGGTGCTTTTAGCAAGACTTGTACGGCTCCTTTGGCCCGTTTGACAATTCTCTTTCAGGTTTGTTTCTCGACTCATGCTTTGTTAGTTTGATGTGGAAATGTTGCTGCGTAAGGTTTTCGGAAATTTGGAATCACTGGCAGTTGAGATTCTTAGAAATGATGGATTTGGGATTTTCTTTTTGTTGGATTTTAATAGAAATCTATTTCCGCGTGGTATTAAGGCAACTTTTTCTCGTAGTTTAGTGGCACACCCGATCTCACCGGAAGAGAAAAGAAAATAGATTAGAAAGAAAGATGCCCGTGTTCTTCTTCTCTAACCTGCCCTGTTTGATTCCTTGTTGGTATCATTTTCTATTGGAATTAAATATATTGATTCAACACAATCTGCTTGGTTCCAAGATTTTAAGATCAGTGATTAAATCAGTAAATTTCACAAGTTACTTTTTGAACTTATCTGGCAAGAGTTGTTAATTCTGCCGACTGCCTAACGTGTTAATTTATTAGGTTCAAGGCATGCACACTGATGCTGCAATGTTAAACAAGTGTACTATATGGCGTGAAGCTTGTCGTGTTGTTAATGAAGAAGGGTTTAGAGCATTCTGGAAAGGCAATCTGGTCACTATTGCTCATCGTCTTCCTTATTCTTCAGTTAGCTTCTATGCTTATGAACGCTATAAGAGTGTAAGGGCCTGAACTATTTCTTTAACTTTAATGTTAAACTCATTTTGATTGACCTACTATCTTGATGCTTGCTAAATTGTTGAATCTGGTCCAATCTAGTCGTTGCAATCAGCTCTTGGACGTGAAAATCACCGAGGAAGTCCAACAGAAGGTCTCGGAGTGCACTTTGTAAGTGGTGGTCTGGCAGGTCTAACAGCTGCCTCTGCTTCATATCCCTTAGATCTTGTAAGGACGCGGCTTGCTGCGCAGGTAACTCTATCATACTTGGGTGAGTTAAAACTGACTTTTTTTGTATGCAAGTACACATGTATGCTTACAGTGGGTGTTGGGGGTATTTAGACATTTTTAGGGTAAGTGTGGCTTGTTGCTACCTACCTGCTACAGTGTCCTATTTCAAGCTTTTTCCTGACTTAGTCAGGTTAAATTTTACAGAGAAACACAATGTATTATAGAGGTATCTGGCATGCGTTTCATACAATATGCAGAGATGAAGGCTTTCTAGGTTTGTATAAAGGACTTGGAGCAACACTACTGGTATGCTTCTCTCTCTCTCTCTCTCTCTCATTATCTGGTATTTTCCATACTTCATTAATTAATTTTGAGATCTAATAAACGAATGTGGATTGTTTTGAAGGGTGTTGGGCCAAGTATCGCAATAAGCTTTTCTGTATACGAATCTCTCAGATCATTTTGGCAGTCTCAAAGGTGAATCCTTGCTGATAGATGATGAAGCAATATGGTCTGCTGTTTCTTGTTTTTACTGCTTCTTACTTGTGCTTAACAGCTTAAGTATCTGTTGTTTGGTTCAGGCCCAATGATCCTACTGTTATGGTTAGCCTTGCTTGTGGCAGTCTTTCAGGGATTGCATCATCAACGGGTAATTAACTCATGCCTTGCCTAATATCATCACTATATAACTTCTTTGTGTAGATATTGTTCTGCAAAACCAGTAATCAGAAAATTTTGTATTTGTGATTTGCTGCTTTGTAGTAGTTCCAGTGTGACTTCATTTCCTCTTGAGAAATGTTAGATGCTCCTAAGATGCATATAAACCATCCCTCTATTATTTGCTTATTTAGGTGTGGTTATGAATGATATTCTAATTGTTCAAGGGACTGAGTTCAGGAGAAAGGTATTGCTAATGGTGTGATATGCTTTATACCATGCTAAGAGTTTTTGTCACACAACAAATAAACTGCTTCTGCAACAAATTCTTAAATAAAAAACATTTTGTTACTAAAGAGATACTGGTTCTTAATCTGGAAGTTGATTACTTGTTTTGTCTGTAGAGGAGGGGTTGACAAAGTGACTACTGTCATGTTGTCTGGGCAAAGAAGTAGGTTATGCTTTAAGAGCTCCGTTTAATGAACTTTCACTTCTTTTATCTGACAACATAAACTTAGTATCCTTCTGTTAGATAACTCGTTTAATATTCTGTTTTTCTTATGTTTGGTATTCTGATAATGTAGGAGCGATAGGTCTCAGAACTTATATATTCCTGCTTATTTATTCTCATGGTTTCAATTCGACACTTCTTCCCTGTAATTTGCAGCCATATTCCCTTTGGATCTTGTGAGGAGGAGAATGCAATTGGAAGGGGTTGGTGGTAGAGCACGTGTCTATAAAACTGGCTTGTATGGAACATTTGGGCATATTATCCAAACTGAAGGCCTTCGGGGATTGTACAGAGGGATTCTGCCCGAGTATTGCAAGGTGGTTCCCACTGTTGGAATTGTCTTTATGACATACGAGACGATGAAGATGCTTCTGACAAACATTTCTACTAGTTGATAACTACTCCTCAAAATTTTTAACTTTTGACTTTGGGCCACAAGTAGTGTTTTTTTAGAGTTACCTATTCAAATTTATGATATGAAGAGGAAGATACACAAGGGAATGAAGAAGAATCAGCATTGCTATGGTCAAAGATTGGTGGAATACATGTTTTTTCTTACTAGTAGAGAAGTTCAATAGCGATAAATTATTCGCTTTTGCCGCCTAAATTTTCATGTATATAGGTAGAGAGCATTGTGATAATGACAAAAAGTGTATCTCATTGCAGGTGTAGAATTCATTGATGATCATATCAGAGCAATTTTGTTGTTTTAACTTGTTTATGCATTTGATGCATAGCATTTTCTGGTGGAATCACCAAAACATATTTGTTAGTGGCAATTATCATTTGTGACACATCCATGTTGAACTGGATTATTGATGGATTTGCTACCATAGGAATGTTGCCCATGAAAGAATCTGGTGTCCACAAGACCCCACCCCTTCAACAAATTCTGTTTTGGAAGGAAAGGTATTGTGAGAAAGCAAAGAAAGAGTCAGATCAGAGACTGATTACCTTAGGCGGTATTATGAATGCCTAAAATTCCTAGATATGAAATGTATGCATTAAAATCTGAAAATCTCTGCATCAAGAATTACAATCCTTACTAACAAGTATGCATTAAATCCTCGATACCATTATTTGATTGAATGACAGGTTACAGAATCATCGAGCAAATGTTTACTCAAAAGCTTAATATTCTTCCATTAAATTAACAAAGCTTCAAGCAAACCAATTCTTCTATATTCATGGAGAGAATCATTATAATTATCCAAAAGAAGATGTTTCAGTCTTCATGAAAAAAGCAGTCAAGATCATCATGTATCATTATCTCTGGAAAGTAAAGCTGGCCAGCTTATCATTGGCTTGAGAAGAATACAATCATCAACGATTCTTAGGGTAGACCACCTTAATCACTCTTTATACTGTATGCCCCCCGCCTCTCTGCACGAAGCCTTTCAGCGGAATAAAGCTTGTTTACTTTAAGAACTCTTAAAAATTCATGTAATCATTCGTATGAACATCTTCCTACTATAAAACTTCCAATGTAGTGATTATCTTCTTATAGCTTTTCTTCTCTGTTTCTACGTGCCATTGCAGTAGTTTTCCCTCTGTATTGGGTGAGGATCAGGTAATCTGCATCCTGAGGTTTAGATTTCCCACCTCTGCAGGATCTAGTCCTCGGGGTGCAGGTTATCTCGTCCTCACTGACAGTGAAAAGCTTCCGGTACCAAATGAGGCTGACCAACTTGGAATGTTCCTGTCTTCAGGTAATATCTCGTTTCCTGAAATGCATCAAACGATTTTTCTTACTGACCTGTTTAGTTGCACTCTGTTCTGATTTTCTGATTTTGGTTTTTAAAAATATAGAAAAGAACATATATTTATAGTTGTATTTTATTTTATTTTTTATTTACAAAATAAAAAAGAAAAAATATAAACAGAGAAATACAAAAATTCTATTTCTTTATATTTTATAAATAGATTTTTCTACATTAAATAACTAAATATTCTATTAATCTCAATCAAATAGATATTTGTTTTCGGTTTTTTCGTTTTAAATGTTAATCAAATATATTTCCAATTTTATTTATAAAAATTAGAAACAAAGAAAAAGATTAAAAATCATAACAAAAAAGTAGGAATAATGCAAAACGATCTATAATTTAGAGATAAGAAAAAACTACATGTATTCTATTAGTAGTTTTTTATGATCATCTTCATAGATAAAAATTATTTTTAATTATTTTATTATTATTATTTTTATCTTATATAAAAAATGACCATAAAAGTAACCAGCGAAATACCATGTAATCAAATCTTACGAGATATTATTAGAAATGTTATTGGTGGATGCTCCATCTAAAGAAAGAAACACAGAGATTCCAGTATTTTAAGTTGGAGCTCTTATTTTTCAAAGATTTCAAAAGTTTAAAGTTTGTTTGATTCAGCTTTTGGTTATAGTTTTTAGTTATAATTATTGTATTTTTGTATTGAATTTTATGTATTTTTATAAATTTTTGTGTTATTTATCTCGATTTTTATGCTGTGTGTTTTTTTATGATTTTTTCCGATTTTTGTATTTAAAAAAATCAAAATCAAAAAATCAAAACCGAAAATGAATTCGTTTTGAAACAGGCCTTACTTATTCATCTACTACCTGAAGTACAAAGATTGTATTGTATTGGTTTCTGTCAGCCATGAAAAGAATATGGAAGCTGAAGTTACATGTCCCTTTTCTTGGATTTCTCAAGCATTAGCAGCCCAACAGCTTCTTCCTTGCTCTGGGTTAGTTCCCTGCCATCCTTGAAGATTAGAAACTCCAACATCTCTACTCTGAAGAAAATGAAACTTCCACATAAATGGGTAATGCAAGAGCCAAAGTCCTTTCCAACCACACAGTGCCATGCTGGTCCATAAGCTTCATCAAAGTTCTGTTTCAAAAATGGATGAGTTCATGATTCCAATAACTGCAGCTCTTTAGAACTACGTAAAAAATACAGTCGAAGACTTACAGGAATCTAATTTGTCATCGGAATTCATATACTTCTCATAGTACTTTGCTTGTGTACGGTGGAAAGCAGAAACACCGTGGCACTTACCGTTTGCAATATACAAATCTACTGGATAAGATGGAGTGTAAATCATGAACAGATTAGTCCTAAGTTTATTAAGAAGGTAAACTCGAAAATTTTAAAAAAATTTAACGTTTGATAATATTTTTTAATATTTGTAAAACTTTTTAAAAATTCTGAATCTAAATATGATAAAAATCTAATTTTTTGACAGAATTATATGTATAATAGTTGATATAGTCATATTTTAATAATTTTATGTCACATCAATAATTTATATGAACCCTTAATTTGAATTTGATTAAGATATTTAAGATTCTTAGAATCAAATTTAGATATTTAAGTATGTTATTGACGTATTATAAGTTTATTAAAAATTTATCACATTGGCAACTGTAAATAGAAATTGATAAAAATTGAGATTCCATCATCTTCATAAAATTTTAAATATTTTATAAATTTTAAATATTTTATAAATTTTAAAATTTTTTAAAATGCTGTTAAATGATAAAACTTTTTTAAAAAATTTTGCACTAATATTAAATACTGAAACCTATTTCTCGCCTTCACAGTTTTTGCTTTTTTATCTTCACACAAAAATGAAGGATGACCATCACATACTTCATATAAAAATCAAGCAGTTTACGTATTTGTTAGGATAAAAGTTAAGGCTTCGTTTAGTTTAGTTTTTTGTTATTATTTTTTGTATATTTTAATTGGATTTGTGTGTTTCTTTAATTTTTTATATTGTTTTTTCTATTTTCATATTGAATTTATATGTTAATTTTTTATTTATGTACTTTTTTAAAAAAATTATATTTAAAAAAACAGAAATAAAAACCAAAAACAAAAATAAGAAACAAAAACAAACATACCCTTAAACTAAAGCCTCGAGGAAGATTATAACAAAAATTGCAAGGGCAAATCATACCTGCTTAAAAGGAATCTATTCTTTCATAATGGATTCCACAAAAATTAAACATTTCCCATCTTGCATAATCAAAACAGTAGCAAGGTTTGTATATTGCTAGCCAGTGCAACAAACAAGATTCTGCTAATTTTTAGTTGGTAGAAGATGAAAACATGAACTGTCTAAACAAGAATTTTCGAACGGGAAGCAAGCAAATCGCAACTACATGAATGAGAGATTTTGCGGGTTAAGAATGAAACCTGTTTGATGAAACAAGCAATAGATTGGCAATCAGAAGCCTCATGTAGATCAAGAGCCTTGTAAGCTAACTCCATGACATGGCTCTGCATTAGCTCTGGCATGTCTGTCTCACACAATACAGCTTTCCCCTCCAGCATCTTAATAAAGCAAGTTAGACTTAATACTTTCTCTTTTAGCAACAGTTCGTGCTTTAATGGAAGCTTTCAACTACTTTATATACTACCAGAACCAAAGCAGACAATGTTAAGAAAGCAGAGAACTTTACGTGGTCCAAGTTGGATATTGCTTGGATGATATCTCTCAATTTTGAGTTGTTTTTATTCTCAAAATATCTTTTGTTAGGGTTTATGTTACTTCAGTATAAACTTTTATGGGCGACTATCTTGTGGTGGTCATTAGTAGTCATCACAACTAAAATGTCTATTTTAGAGATATTTCACACTAATGGCCATTACAGGATGACGATGTAGTTGGACTATTCTGTTATACCCACAAGCAATTTGCAGCCACAAGCAATTCGAAGGAACCTTAATTGCTGCTATATATTGTGGCTGCTATTATATTGCCGTTCAAAAGCAACATAATATCCCAAGTCACTTTTGGAAACCTTAAACAGCAACTCGAGTTTCTGAAATAATCTCGGAAATCATCAAGCTATTAAGATGCAGAAATTGAATCAATTTTCAAGCAGTGGATTCCATATTTCCATTAAACCATTACAGGTCTCTGTACAAGAAGAAAGCTGGAAGGATCCTCTCTATCAGAATCCCCTTCATAAGCTTCAAAATCATTCAGGAAGCATTTCCAAGCAAGAAAGACCTCAGCTTTCATGGCCCTTAATGAAAATCTCAAAAAGTATCAATTTTTCTACGTAACAAACAATTCTAATTTTCAAGGTCAAGTCTTTTCTTGTGAAGGTCAATAAATTATAAGAGCCTCTGTTTCATCCAGACCTCATCAAGAAGACGCAGAGTTCTTGGCCGGAACACACATCAGGGTTAATCAAATGAAACGACTCTGAATCAGCACTGCCAACCACATGCTCATAGTTGGCTCTCATGTACATTATCTCCTCTGTTTCCGACGACCCATTACCTGCCGGAATAACTCCTGCACCGACGGTCATCGACTGCATGGTCTTTAACATCAAACGGTTCTGATCAGTAACTTTTCTTCTCAGAGCAAACCCTACTCTCTTCCCATTACAGTGCATGGTCCACACAGGTACGGACCGGAGTGAGCACGAACCCAACTCGGACCTTTCGCATTCCAGAGCAATTCGAACAAGCCCGCATTGCATTTCTTTGACGAGTTGCTGAGTTGGAATGGCAAGTTCGAGGAGGAGGAGTGGTTTCGCCGAGAGACGGTCGTGTTGTATGCAGAACCAAACGTGACCACGGCGAGTGCCGAAAATGGTCCCGATCACCATTGTTTTGGAGGGCCGAGGAGGGTTTGAATTTGAGGTGGCGACGACATCGGTGGTTGTTATCGTTGATTCAGTGGAATTAGAGTCTTGGTCTTGGTCTTTGAGTTCTTGGTCGGAGATATCATCACGGAGGGAGGTACTAAGGCGTTTCTTTGGGGCTACAGCGGAGACCGTGGTGCTGGGGCCCGTAGTTGGAAAGAAACAGGGGAGGAGGAATCGACGGAGGGCGTCAACTTTAGTCATGGAGTTCTCTGGTTTGTTCTTTCGGAGAAAGAAAAGATTGGTTTCTTGAAGAAAAAAAAAAGGTATCGGATTCCTGAGTAATTGGAATTGGAAAAACAAGGTTACATGCGTGTTCCGTGTGTGCTAGTGTGTGTTCTCATGGAGTTTTTGACGAAGAAGCGGTCTGTTTATATACAGGGAGAGGGCGGGAAGAGGAATATAGCCGTTGGACAATTGCCATATTTGGAAAGTTGATGCCCCTGCTATGAGATGACACGTGGCTTAATGGGATTTAAGCATTCTGAACTTCAAGCTATGTTCGTAGGAATTCGCACCATCCCCTGATAGGTAGGACGAAAAGTAGGCTATAACATTTTTCTTTAATCATAGACTAATAGGATCATTGCTATGTTCTGCACAAGAATCCTGAACAGAACTGTAATATGTGTTCTGTTTCAGTCTCTGAAATATCATATGGAGAATTCCAAGAATCTGGTTCAAGAAACCAAAGTTGCTGACTCTTCTGAATTGCTGTCTTTACGATCGCAACGAGAAGTTCTGTCTTGTTCTTGATTCATGAGAAAATTCTAGCATTCTCGTGAAACATTGCAGAAAGTGAAATGGAAATCATAGAAATTATCTGTCATATATAACAACATACCTGACCATAGTTTACATGAATTATGCAGAATGTCACAATAACCCTCTGGAAGTTGCCTACGATATGCAGGCAATAAACCAACTTCCAGAATGAATACTCCATGATTATTCTACAACACTTGGTATATGTACCTTTCTCTTCAATGTAAAGGGCACATCATCATCATTGCACCCCACTCCATCTAGCCCAGTCAACAAACTGCATTCCGGCATAAACATTGTTTGCAAATCGTACGCCGACCGTGAAAGCCAGAGCAACTGGTGGAACTTGCTTTGCTAATGACGATGCTTCTACTATCCTCTCTAGGCCGTTAATGATTTGGTATCGCGTGTTTGATGAAAACCCTAGAAAAGCACCTGCAAATTGGCAGAAAGAAGAACCAGTTAATAGGATAAATAACTTCTACCATCCTAACAATTCAGGTTTCCACACTACTTAGACCAAGCTTAGTGCTACAGTTCTAGAGATCATTTGTCTTCAAAGAATACCAGAGGAAAATTTTAAAAATTAGAAAATCAAACTTGAGAGAAGTATCTGCACCTCTAAACAGGAACATTTATGTAATTTATATCAGCTAAAAAGAAAAAAAAGGTCAATAAATGATCAATGTAAAATTGAAAGTATGATACCCCATAGAGCTGCAGTCTTCACTAGAGGTGGTACTGGTATGTCATGTTCCGATTTCCTTATCTTCCTGGCGTGCAGAAATTTAAAGAAAATTAGAGGTTCACTTCAGGAAATTCTGATCAGTTTCTTAGCTTTAAAATCAACCAGATTAGAATATGCAGGAAATCAAAATAATGTAGAGAAGAAAATGCAGAAAACACAAGACAGGATGAAGAACTAAAATTAATTATGCTTCAAGCTACATCAAAGATATCATCAAATTGCCAAGAACATGTTTAGCCCATAAAAAAGTATCCTCCTCTGAACACATATATACCTCTTCACAGTCATAATAAGATTTGCAATGCCTTGGCCGATTATACCGCATCCAAATCCAACCGATCCATACAGGACACCATGGAAATAAAAGGCATAGGTAATTTTTAACGAAACACAACGGTTTTTCAATATAATCTGCATAAACAGGAAAAGTAAACCTTGTAGAAATATGTAGCAATTCTCTGTTTAATTGAGAATCTACATCCTGGCCTTTCAGCTTCAAATACACTGCATCAAGTAATCCCTTCTAAGACACATTATCTTAAGCTTCTGAAAATTTAAGGTAAAGTTAATTCATTACAGAAATATCAAAATGAAACTAGATTTGCAGTCAATGTAAATAGCTAACCTACCAGGAAGAGCTCCATAAGACTGCTGCAGTCGTCCGAGGAACCCTTTAGATGTATATGGTTGCCCGATACGAGCATAAGGTGCCAACAAGCCAACCAATGCAATGTTAACCACCACCCCGACCAAAAGATCAGCTGTAAACAATTCAAATTCTGCCCAGAACTCTTTGCCTCTCTTCTGAACTTCAGCAAATGTAGCACAAGCAGTATCAATAACTATCTGCATTTTATCATATTTCTAAGGTTACTTCCACATGATCACATTTGGCTTCATAGTAGCTTATAAGCCTGCAAATCCTCGTTTCTTGACTACAATCAGGCAGGAAATGTGCTATCTTGTAATTTTAAGTTGGCCAATTTCAAACAATGCAACTAAAAAAAATGGTAAAGATGCAGAATCTCCGTAATGAATGGGCACAGAAGGGGGAAAAGGTGCAACATTAACAAACCTCTGTTCCAACTTTGAAAAGGAAGGATGGATCAGCCAACATTCTGTTTCGAAACATGCAGAATGACTTCATTGCAAAACCCAAAAACCCACCTGACCCCTACAGGAGTAAAGAAAGAAATGAACCACAAGGTATAATAAAGAGCTTCCATAATTTTCCCCAGACACCAGCTATATCTTCTTCAAATGTTATGAAAGGAACATGAAATCACCAATAGTACCTGCAGGTCCAAGTATCTAAGAAGCAGCAGTTTTCGTATTCCCATTGTTTTAGCAGCTTCTAACATATCAGAAGGAAGAGTAGCTCCTCTAGCCTCGGTCTCTCTAATCACCTCTTCATAGTTCATGATAGGCCCAAACTCTTCCTCTTCATGGTCCTCCCCTCCGCCGCCGTCTCCCCCACCTCCGTCGCCACCTCCACCACCGGGAAATTTACCATTTCCTCCTCTTCCATCAAATGTTTCCCCATCATTGCCAATGCCATCACTGTCTATTTTCACTTCGCTTCCAACATCCATAAATGGAAAATCTTGGCCCACAACATTATCAGTCACCGGGTCCTTTACCGTTGCATTTTTGGCCACAACTGTTTGTGAGTCAGCTTCTTGTGGCTGCAGCATGTTCAAGACCACAAGCCTCTTCTTCCTAACAGAGACATGTACACTTTTAGCCCTACCAACCTCTTTCACCAAGTCCCTGAATCTATATCCATTGCTCATTACCAATTTCTGACCCCCCATGCTTCTCAAAACAACATCTTCTCGCAAGTTCACAGCTTTTGACATTCCAAAACTCGAAGTACAATCCACCATTGCTCTTTGTAAGATCTGGAGAAATATCTTAAACAGAGGAGATTGGACAAATGGGCAAGCTCTTTCCACTAAAAAAAACAGAGAAGACTGGGCAAATGGGCAAATGGGCAAGCCCTTCACAATTAAAAAAACACAAAAAGGAAACCAAATAGCTAATCAAAATCCAAACTTTTCACTCCAGAACCAATCTGAAACAGAGGTAAATGAAGTAGAAGAGCAATGAAAATGAGAGAATGTATGCTACCTTGTTTGAACTAAGAGAGAGCAGAGGTCAGTTTCAACCTGGGTTTTGGCTCTTTTTGAAGGTCATGTGGCATATGGAGAACGATGGCCAACGAGGAGAATCGACGGTGACAGAGTCGTTATGGTCTCTTTCGGTGAGTGAGTGAAGGGGCATTCTTTGTGCAACTTATTCTGTTGTAGCAGAAGAATATTTGAACCTGTGGGAAATAATTAGCCGGTTTGTGCTTTTGGTTTTCTGTTAATGTTTTTTTATTGATTTATATATATTTTTAAATTTGTATACTGTTTTTTATTTTGTATTTTATTTATATATTATTTTTTATTTAAAGTGTTGCTTTTCTCGTGGTTGATACTAGATTCCGTTTGATAATATTTCTCATTTTTATTTTTTATTTTTATTTTTATGTATGTATATTAATTTATATAATAATATTATTAATTTTTATATTATTTTTTAGATTTTTGTTTATATTAATATGTTTTTTTTTCAATTTTTATATTATTTATATATATATATTTTTTAAAAATAATAATGATACCAAACAAGGCATAATATATAGATTTTGTTCTTTTATGACTTTCATCAGAACTTTAATTTAGATAGAAGACTTTCATTAGACTTAGATTTATGAAAAATCAAATCTTTAATCTCAAATCTCGGTATATATATATATATAATATTTTAAAAAATTCACTTACAATTTACGTGTTAATAATTTATAATTAAATGTATAAGCAAATAATATATAATTAAATTAAATTTTCTAATTAAATAATAATATATTTTATTTATTTATTTTTAAAATATTTAATAAATGAGTAATTTAAATTTAAGTAAAAAATATATATTAAATGATATTTAATAAGTGCAATATACATTTTTATTTCCAATCAATTTCATTTAATGGTTTCTTTAATACGTAGCGAACTTCTCGTTTTTGGAAAGTGGAAGCAATTAAAAGATCCCCACCGCCAATTGGTCCATCCCTAATAGGCAAAAACTTACGACGTGAGGCATGGACCACTTCTATACAATGATTAAAAAATTAGATTCAACAGACTGATTTGACTTGGTTAAATCAAATTTATTGGTTTAGTTTCATTTAAAAATTATTATATTAAAAAATCAGAGGATTTAGGGTCAGATTGATTGGTTTGATCGGTTTAATTTGGTTTAAATTACTGATTTAACCGGTTTAATCCGTTGGTCTAACCATTTTTAACTCAATCTAACCCAACTCACCTTTCTCTACTTTTTTTTTAATTTTTAATTTTAACCTAATCTTCCAAAATTTTTTCACTTTTTAATTATTTTTATTATCTATTAAATCTATTATTTTTATTTTTATTTAATTCTTATATAATATTATTTATTTATTTTATAATTTTTTGTTATATATTTTTATTTAAAATAATAAATATTAAAATAAAATTTTTTAA
>JAOXYD010000004.1:18255239-18267153 GCA_028565735.1 Pinacopodium congolense | reverse complement strand
GACCATGCACGGTCTCAGACCGTGCATGGGACCGTGCTCATGCACGGTCTCTTTTTTATTTATTTTTATTTTTTAAAAATATAATTGTTATAAATATATATAATACATGAGCATTGAAAACAGTCTTTTAAAACAATGCATGCACGGTTTCACGGATTGTGTTAATAGTCTTAAAATTTATTATATTTAAAATTTTTAAAATTTTAAATTAATAAAATAATGATTATGATTAAATCGATAGTTAAACCGGCGGTTTTTAAACCGTAACTTAAACAGTAAATTGGCGGTTAAGTTAAGGTTTATAAATTTTTATAAACCGTAACCGGCGGTTTATTAACCGTGGTCAGGTCTACTTTAAATGCATTATTAGAGGATACATGAGAAAATGTGATATTATAATCAACATCTTCTTTTTGAGTGAAACCTTTGGCAATTAATCTAGCTTTAAGCCTCTTAACCTTACTTTGGGAGTCTTTTTTGGTCTTATAGATCCATTTGTAAATAACATGTATATAATTATAAGGTAAATTAATAAGCTCCCATACCTAATTATGCTTTATGGATTGTATCTCGTCTTTCATTGTATCTATCCATAAATTTACATGAGGATCAGAAACAGCTTCTTGTCTGTAAAAGTGACAGGATCTATAACTTAACCAATATCATAATCACTCTAGCCTAAATAAATTATATAATAAGATGAAATAACAGGTTTCCTAACCCTAATAAATCTCCTTAAGGGAGCCACTTCAGACTCATTTTGTACCACAAGAACCTCATTTGCAAGCTACATTGGCTCTTGATCCTGTACTAGAATGATATTAGGTCCATTATCTGTCAATCGAAATTGAATAGGTGTAGGACTTGAGACTGAATTAGGTTAAACACTACTTTCACTTGATGTGTGAGAACGACTTGTCTCCGCATATAAGTCATGTTCCAAAAATTTAGTTGTTTATGATTTTACTATTCCATATCCTCCTTCTTTACAATAATACCTGTATCCTTTAGAGTGCGCTGGATATTCTAAAAAATAGTAATAAGTGAAACGAGAATCAAATTTACTTTCATAAGGATTATATAACCTTATCTCTACAGGGCAACCTCAAACATGGAAATGGGAGAGTGAGGGTTTCCATCCTTTCCAGAGTTTAAAAGGTGTTTTAGGAACTAATTTGCTCGAAACTCGGTTTAATATGTATAAGAGTATCTTAATTTCTTCACCCCAAAGGTAATCAGGAAGGTTAGCCCTGCTCTGCATGCTCCTTATCAATTCTTATAAAATACGATTTTACTTTTCGGCCACACCATTTTGTTCAAAACTGCCTGGTATAGTGAACTAAGCTACTATTCCATAAGTTTCTAAGGATTTGGCAGATAGATCTTGTCTTGTCAAGTGACAGCATGTTTGCTATAATACTCTTCCCCACAATTAGACTTGACAATCTTGACTGATTTTCCCAACTGGTTCTCAATTTCAATCTTAAAGGGCTTGAACTTATTAAGAGTTTGAGACTTTTCTTTAATCAAGAATAAATATCCATATCGAGAAAGATCATCAATGAATGTCATAAAGTATCTAGATCTACAAATAGTTAGAGATAATGGACCACAGATGTCAGTGTAAATGATGTTTAACAAGTCAAAACTGTGAGTGGATTGCTTATTCTTGATTTTAATCATTTTTCCTCTAAAATAGTATATACTTGTCTCTAATAAGTGAAATCAAAAATTGGAAGAATGTTGTCTTTGATCAATCTCTCAACTCTTGATTTAGAGATATGACCTAAATGTTTATGTCATAACATGTATGACGTATCCTTGATTAGAGGTCATTTAACAATGACCTTATTAGTGACATATGATGAAGTACAGAAATCAGTAAGAGTCAAACACATTTTATATAAACCATATGACAAGAAAACATTACCAACATGTTTTGCATCAAAAGATAACTGTATATAAGAGTTGTTGATAGCAAAACTATAGCCTTCTTTGTCCAAAATAGAAACAAAAACTAGATTCCATCTAAAGGATGGTACATAAAAAGTGTTATTTAAAACAAGATAAAAACTAGTATCTAGTTTCAAACACACAACTCCTACGAAATATATATGAATGGCTTCATCATTGCCTATAATCAACCTTAAGTCATCTTGATTTGGCTCCCTCCGAGTCATGAATCCATGCATTGTGGAAGCAACATAAGTAGAAGCTCCATTATCTAACCACCAAGAACCAGATGCGGCTATAACAACATTGGATTCATGAATGACATATGCCAAAGAGTTACTTGATTATTCTTGCTTTTCTTTCCACTGTTTATATTTCATGCAGTTCCGCTTTTTGTGCCTTTTCTTTTTACAAATAAAGCACTTCATTTTCTTTATGGCATCACTAGAGGCCTTTGTACCACTAGTCTAACCCGCATCTTTAAGTGGGGGGTTTTGAATAACTTTATCTTTACCTTTAGTAGCTTTGGCCTTTCCGTTGGGTTTAGTGGTGAAGAGGGTCGACAGAGTAGAACTCCTCAGCTATTCCTCTTCAGCCATACACTGAGTAAGCAAGGTTTTGATACTCCAGGCTTCAAATTGAGCATTGTAGATAGTGATGAGCACACCAAACTTTGGGGGTAGGGTATTGAGGGCTTGGTGCATAATGCACCCATCGGCAATGGGAAAATTTAAGGTTTTAAGTTTAGTTTGTAATCTCACCATATCCTGGATGCACTGCCTCACTCTCCCTTGCCCTATGTATCTCATGGAAAAAAGTTGTTTCATTAGCATATTAATCTTTGAATTAGAAGATACTCGATACCTCTGAGATACACTCTGAATAAGATCCTTAGCTATGTTAGTTTCTTGGATTCCTTCCATGAAATTGCTTGGAATAGATTTTTTAATGGTCAGATAGGCCTTCTAATTGATTTTAGCCTAAGTCAATAGGGCTGTTTTATCAGATTTTAAGTTAGAAGATGTAATTGGAGGTGGCCTGTCTATATTTATGGCGAGGTACAGATCAGCTATCTCCAAATCAAAGTTAATAATTTCCCTCATATTGTTATAATTGTAATTAGTTAAGGTCACAACAGTAACTGAACAACTGTTTATAGTAAAGGTGATTGCAAAAGAGATAATGTACCTTATTGTCAGTATAAATGCAAGATAACATCGATACTAAAAGACAAAAAATTATTTGTAATGAGCATCTTATCCAAAATATCATGAAACACCTATAGGCAGAATACACATTACAAAAGATGAGACCTCCACATAAAAATTGTTAAAGTACTTATCATTAACTCTTGTAAATCTACCACTTGTAGGTGTATAAACCACTCGAGCAATGACTTCCTCCACCAAATGCATTTATATTCATCTCTAGATTTCATATAAGGTAAACAATTGTGGGCTAAATAACCAAATATAAAACCATAGACATCCTCTAAACATGAAAGTAAATATGATCTTAATATCAACTCAAAAGGCCACTGTGGTGACTATATTCTCATTGATACTGGCATCATTCTATAAGCACAAGAGATATACTTATGTGATATCCTCACATTAACTATATAGGCATACAAATTAATATGACTACTTACCTATGTATGATGCAAATATCATATGCATCAAAGTATATTCATATAAGAGCACTGAAAATGCATTATCAATATCGTCATGTTGAAAAATTCAACTAAACAAATTATAAGAGTGAATAATCAAGCAATTCAAAATAATAAATAACCTTATGAAATATCAAGCCACATATATTTCAATCTCCTTTAACTAATTGCAAGAAAATTCAGTCAAATATGGCTTTCAATACTTAATATGAATTTTTTTAAGTTAAAATTTTATTGGAATTAATGTAAAAATGCTCAGAAAAATTCATAAAATTTACTTTAGACAATACAGGACCCTTAGAAATGATCCAAATAACTTTAGGGACCATTTGGTAAAATCAGGAAATTTGAGTTTTTTTGTCTTTTTCCCTATTTCTTCCTGTAGTCTATTTTGTCTGTAAACTGTTTTGTCCAAAGTAAAATTTGTCATGTAATGTACTTATTTTAGCAACTTGGATCACCTGATGATGTCATAATGATGTTAATACCCTTATCAAGTGCTGACACTCGGTGCAATGCATGCTAGAAATGTGTTCTCCCCCTTTCCTTTATGGATGTTGAGTCTCTAGCTCCCTTTTCTTACTTTAGAAGCAAGCCAAATGCACAGATTAATTTCCCAGACTCAGCTTCAGGCACGATTTTATAACTAGAAATCACCTTTTTACTGGATTCTCACTGAAAACCAAATTTTCTTAGAATTTATCACAAAATACATAAGTAACTCATTCCAAATAATCCATATATCATTTTTTAATGCAAAAACAAGCTAACTTCCTCAATTCTTTATGAAGAAATTCAATAAATCTCTACCAAAATTTATATAATCACAAAACTGCTCTGATACCAACTATTAGAATATAGTATAAGCTATCCATAATCATTCATTAATTTATATAAATTAATTAAACAAAGATAATGTGGAAGAATACATGTTTTACTATCCATTATGAACAACAAGCTGCTAAAGTATTTGAACAAGCTCGAGAACCGTATGAACAAGTTAGTAGTTGATCCTTTTGTAGCTTTCTGGATATTTGGAACTCTTAACAGTTTAGAGAAAATTGGATATCAAAGAAAATTATTCTAACAGCTATATGAGATCTAGCACTATTTATAACTAACCTTATTGGATCTCCCTATCAAAGGTTTAATAAATACTTGGACCATACAAAATATGGTTCATTTTCTCCAGTAGACTTTTAGCCCACTTAATTATATCTATAATTGGGCTTGCTTTATTATCTTTAATTCGAATCAAAATTAATTAACTTAGCCTTAACCTTATATTATTAGTAATTAATACATGTATAATTAAAGAAAATTAACTAACAGTATACCTAAGCCACTAAGTCTCAAGAGCACCTTTTCTTCAGTTGTTCATTTACCCATTCACTTTGGTCCAAGTTGCTTGAGCTCTACCATTTGCATTGCAGCTCTAATACATGGCAAGATATTATGATTTGGGCATTTGTAGTTAACTTCCCCAATCACCATGACACTTTTGTTTTTCAGACAAGTTTTTGCTGTGCTATTTACTACATTTGATATGAGCGGAATGCAAGGCTATTTAAACAAGAGAGTAAATCTCATGAGGAGTTCATCTACCATTCGCTTACTTGGATTAGGGAAAGTTTAGTGACCAAGTTGGAAAACGTGCTCCTTTTGCGAGAACTAACTTTGTAGCACTGTTTTCATAACCTATTCTTTATTTATTGAAGTTTGTCTCTTTTTTAAAAGAAAAAAAAACTTACCAATCTCATAATTAATGTATCCATAAAATCTTCTTCTAAAATTGTCATTAGTCTAAGAAATTATTAAAGAGCTTTGACTTTTGCATAATAGTATGATCAATATTTTGAATACCATTTTGTACCGGTCAGTATCGGCCGGTATGCGTCGTATCTACTTGAAAACAGAATAGTAATACCTTTTTTATACCGTGTTTAAATATCAGTTAGTATCGGTAGTTTCGGTTAGTATCGGCTGGAACACGTCGTACTGGTTTCGTACTACAGATCAAAATAAAAATTTGAAAAATTTATCATTTTTCATGAATAGTATTTTCTTTTTTATGTTTTTAATAATAACAAATATTTTTATTTAATTTTTTATATAAAAATTAATTTTATGGTTATTTTTATTAAAAATTCAAATTTTTATTTTTATTTTTAATCTCTAATTAATCTAAATTTAGTTAATGCAGTAAAGATTTCATTAATTCATATTTATATTTGTAATCTTTTTTAATGTACTATTAAATGATCTTAAATATTCCATCTACTCATATTTATATTTATAATCTTTTTAAATATACTACTACATGATCTATAATGTTTCGTTAATTTATATTTATATTTGTAATTTTTTTAATAAAATGAGTATAAATCTAAAAATTATTTTAGTTACAACTAATTTATTAATTATTTTAAAGTAATTAATAAATTTATTATTATATTAAATTTATACTATTATTAGTCTTTTGGGAAGTTAAGTTAAAAATTATACAATACAATATATTTAAGAACTATATATAAATTTTCTAAAATTAAAGGACTAATTTATAATTTTAAAAATTGTCTAAAATGGTATCGATATTAACTGGTACCGGTACAATATCATTCCATAACCAAATTCGGTACCGGTACCGATACCAGTACGGTATTCAAAACATTGAACATTACTTAAGGAGTTTGGCCCTGATACCAAATGATATGAATCTTAGTGAAAAGCACCAAAGACTCTAAATCAACAAGGAAAAAGAAGACCCTAAAAACTATCTTGAATCAAATGAAAAACCTGACCCCGACCAAACTTGTTGATTAGAATCAAAGTTATAAGTTAATCACTATAAATTATCTTGAAGAGATTAGATTTAGTTCTTGAATAAAGAACAAAGAGAAAGTTCTCATAATAGAGAAAACACACAAATTTTATTAATAATATGATGATCCCATAATACATCTGATTGCCTCTTTAAATAGCCACCAAAAGATTAAAATCTTATAAGGAAGCGTCTTCTTATTTAATCATAATCATAACTAAATAGAAAAGACTTGACTATAAAGGATTTTCTTAATTAATAGATACAAATCAGTTTTAAGTTTGAAATATTTCCAAAAATATCTTAACAACTAATAACATTTAATGAATATAATTCAAAATTTAAAATTTCCCTCCAAGCTCATGTCTTTAACCTTTTCAAAAGGTAAATTTGCAGAATGAGCTTCACTAAAAAAAACATGTAGATCATCCTTGCATATTGGGCTCTGAGTATTATTTTCATATATCAGGCTTTATCCATCTTCTTAGACTTAAAAATAAGTAATTAATATTGGTAATGCTTTATAATATTTCGAAATAGCTTAATTGTCTTGAATGCCCTTAATCAATCCTTACAAAGCCTCATTCACGCGCTTAACTTTTACTCTTATCATAGGGCCTCCAATGCTTTGTAGCGAATTAGTGAATGCTAATACAATCAAATCTCCATTAGATAATCTCCAAAATTAGGTGAAGATGGAAATCCTACATCATAGAGTCCAAGATTTAGCAACTGTGATTTCACTTGCTAAATTCCTCGTTAAGAGCATGTTTAATTTCACTTTGGTTTATGATTTTGGTTTTTTATTTTTCTAAATACGAAAACTGAAAAATAATATAAAAATAAAAAATACGCTAATATAATATATAAACTAAAAATAATAATACAGAAACAAAAAAACAAAACCTAATGAAAATGCAAAAAAAACGAAAACAGAAAACAGAACCAAACGACCCATAAGTTTAAGAAGTCCGCTAAGCCCAATTTCAACAAAAACAAAGATGATAAGGAGATGAGTGGAGGAGACTATGAACATAAGGAGGGTTCGTACAAGCATAGCAAATCAATATATAATAAGTATAAGAAAGGCAAGAGTATTAATGAAGACCAAGGTGAGAAAAAATTCACACCTAATTGATTTTTTTTTTTATGATTGGCCACACAGGTATAAGGATTGTCCAAAGAAAAGTAAGCTCTTATCTTTTATCGATGAGAGAGAAGAAAGGTAATATGAAAAAGCGATAATAAGATTACTACAACTCCTTAATACCATCAAGAAGATGGAGGTGCTTAAATATGAGAAAAGGGACCGCTTATTTATCGAAACCAAGATTGTTGGCTAAGTGGTAAAAGTATTGGTAGATACTGACGCTACCAACAGCTTCATTGGAGTGGAAAAGGCTAAATGATTAGGCATCACGTTTACCGAGGAATAAGGATTGATCAAAGATGTAAAGTCAAAAAGAACAATCATACATAGGAGTGCCCGAGGAGTCAAGATATACCTTAGTGATTGGTGTGGCCATATTAACATTTTAGTTGTTTCATTGGGTGATTATCCTTGAATACTTAGCATGGAATTCTTTGATGCCATCAAGTTCACACCAATCAAGTTTGCCAACACAATGTGCATCTTGGAGGATGCAAGATGTGTATAGTGTTACTTTCAAGGGAGATAAGTGTTCAAACCATTATACAACTCTTTGAAAAGGAAGCACTACTTGAGTTGCCAAAGTCCCTTCCACTTATGAGAGGGGTGGATCATGTGACCAAGAAGGTGCAAGACACATTGCTTCCAAAGTTTAAAGAACCAGGGAGGCAACTGAAGAAGATGATAAATGGAAACTCCGAATTCGTGGAGAAGGCAAACTTTGTAGCATGGAACCATTTTCTTAACCTTCCAAAAACACATGTAAGCAAGTTGGTTAACAAGCTTTTGTGGTAGCATGTGACTTAATGATGAAGCCAAATCATAGAGGAGCAACCATAGAGGTGGATGCTCGAGGAACAAAGGTAATTTTGGGAGCCATTACAAGTTTGAACGTTCATTTAGTGGATTCCTTCACGAATAAGAAGGAGTACAACCTATAAGTCATGAATTCAAGAGAATTGAGAAGCCAAGCGAGAACACACTAATTTAAGCATAGAAGTAGGATGTCCAAAGGTGATTAATCATTCGTAACAAAGATGTAGAGGTTGAGGATGGAGAACGTAGAGCAACACAACAAATATGCAAGACCAAAGCAATGATGATATTGTCAGGTTGAATGGGAGAGAATGTCATTAAGTGATAGTTTGACGCTCCGAAGTACGAAGTTTCATAAGAAGAACCCGAAATTTTCTAGAAGATTCTTCACAAATTTAGAGTTAGGTGTAAGACTTTAGACATACAGTTAGCTCCTTGATTAGTAGAGCAATTAATGATGACATGTGCTAGAACATTTTAAAGATTCTTTATAGTCATTATATTAAATAAATCCTAACCATTTATTAAAGAGGTGGAGGATTATAAATATGATAGGGTGGTTTCATTTATAAAGTATCCCTCAAGTCCCATTTTTTGTAAGATCTCTTGAATAATAAGAGTAATCTCCAAAGTTCTCTAAACTTTCTGTGATCTTTTCATCTTTCATAATTCATGTAGCTTCCGTCAAATGTTTGATAAAAATACTCTTAAGAAGTACTTGTGAAAATATTAACTAGTATTATATTCAATTAAGGTATTCTTAAATTAAAGAGTTTGATAGTGTTGTACAGTTCACAAGGTTGAAAGTCTGAACCCGTGATAATATATATCCCATTCTTTAACATGCAATCTTTTAAAGAGTCAATTGATTTTAATTTCTAAATTTTGTTGAAGGCAACTTACTCATCTAATTTTAACTTGCCTTTCTAATTAATATATTAATTTAACACTACTACATATCTTAATCATAAATAATTTAAATATATGATTGAAGATCTACTTCATTTGTATTTGTAAAAATTACATATGATTAATTTTATATCGATAAGTTTTGCATGTAATTACACAAATAAAATAAATTTATAAATTGTTTTAAAAATTAGATGAGCTATTTTTAGGTTTTTTATTCATGGAAATTATTAAAAAAACTCTGAACTTAGTCTAAGTGCTCTTAAATCTTTCAAAATTTAAGAAATATAAACTTAAAATGAAAGGTCTTATTAATTTTAAGAAGTTTAAATATAAAAATAATTTGTTGCTCACTTTTTAAGAACCATTTTACTGTATCTAAAAAATAATTTTTATTTATCAATATTTAAAACAGTAACTTTACTTAACTTTTAAAGTTTATAAAGTTATAAACCTTCCAACAAATGGTATTTTGCATATAAATTTTATATGTGTAAATGGTTAGTTTATATTTTTTTACGTGTGTAAATTTCAAATTTTTAATCATTAATTTCATTCCAAAATTTAAAAGACTTATTTGTTTGAATTTGAGCATTCAAATTTTAAAGAGTAGAAATTACAATTACAAAAATATCTTTTGAAAATTTATAATTTTTAATGGATTTGTAAATTTTGTAAAAAGAAAAAAAAGGAAAAAATATTCTTTTGTTTTACTTTTGAAAATATTTATTTTCTTTTTACTTTCATATGTATATTTCAATTAATATTTTAATGTGACGGTTTTGAAATCTTTATTACTTTTAAGTATTGGATTATGTTTTGTTTTCTAGTGCATTTTAGATAAATTCTCATATAAATATAATAATTATAAGCCACATTTTTAAATAAAATATTTAATAAATTAAAAATATAAAATTAAATGTAACTTTGTCCCAACACAATTAATAATGAATTGTTAATAATAAATAAAAACCAATCTCTATTTCATAAAAGTCCGCGCCACTTAAAGTCATTATCTAAAATGCAAGAAGTTTTTGAAATCCCATCTCCATGCAATTAGGCTGCCCTATTTCTTCGTAGTTTCTAATCTTATCCTTACATTAATCACATGAATTTTCTTTCTTTCACAAATTTATCCATTTTAGATTTTATTTATTTATTTCCACAATGCTCTCTAATTATATTAAATAGTGCGAAATATTTTAAAACTAAATCTATTAATATCAAATATTAACTATTGAGTAAAGCACATATTAGAAAAAGTATTATTTTTAAATATTAATTATTATTCAAATAAGATGGACTTGAACATGTTTATGAAAACATAAGTGTAAATATTTACTTATTTTTAATAATAAAATTAGCAATAGCTATTTTTTGAATATTAAGTAATGAATTTAATTACACTAATATTTTAATTTTTATTTTAAATCCATTATTTTTAACTAAATAAAATTAAAAACAATTATGTGACTTGAATATAAAATAATGAAGTTGGTAAACACACCAAGGACAAGTTATATCATATATTGATTTTTAAAAAATATTAAATATATGCCTCATACTTTTAATTATACTTTACATGCATCTAAAATCACAATTTTTATATATAATCAATTGACCTTTTTCACTTAGTTGAGAAAGCAAAAAGATTAAATTGATATATTGCATCCTATTTCTATTAAATTTGTTACTACATTTATAACTTTGAAAAGTATTTATAATTACAAAAAAATATTTTAAAATTTAGTGATGAGTAAACATTTTTTAAGTCACAAATTATCAAAAGATGATAAAGGAAAGAAGTTTATACTATTGTCCTAGATATTAAATTCTAAAATAGTTATTTGAGTATTATAAAGATTGTAACTCTACTAATAAGATTGTTGAGGACTGTTGATCTCGATGAGAAGTCACCTTTAGGTTTTATAGATAATGACATGTATAGACTTCGTAAAACAATTATAAATCTTTTCAAAGGGAATGAGAGATTATACAGGCCTTATATAGAAATTCTTCACTACTAATGAGATAAGTATTTTACTTAAAAGATTCATTTGATAGTTTATTTTCTCAATTATTATTACTTATTTAGTGAAGATATATGCACAAATAAAATAACGGAGAGTGTTTTTAATATGATTGAGCACAAAGGTATTTTTTTATAGAAAAACAATTAAAGGATAATAGTAAAAAAAATGATCAACATTTACATATTTTTTCAGTTAAGTGATTAAACTTTTAAAATTTAAATTAAATGATTAATGTTTGAAAAGTTAATCAGATTAGTGAAAGAGGTTGATGGTGCTGAAGTAGCAAACCACGTCATTTGACACCTGGCAGACAGGTGGTAGATCCGACTCGACCCGACCCACTCCAACCTTTTTACCTCTTTCGATTAATTTTCAAAACGTTAATCACTTGATTGAAAATTTTTTCAAAGTTTAGTCACTTAACTGAAAAAAAATGTAAAAAGGTTAGATTAATAACCTATTTAAAAATTTTTAATATAGATTTATCTCATAAATGAATATTTTTACATAATATTTATAAATATAATTAAAATATTTAATTATTATTAAGTAAAAAATAA